>NW_020717299.1:104463-115466 GCF_900518725.1 Notechis scutatus
CAAAGCTGAGACCCTGTATAGATGCACCCCACTTTGAGAAGTTTTACATCCAACTAAATTTTATTCCTTATACTGCTTCCATCTTCCCTTAAAATATTAACAGAGTCCACAATGGTCTGAGAATTAGTGTTTTCCCTAGATAATTGTCAGTCAAGTTAATCAACTAAAATGAGCAGACTTCCTCAATCCTACACCCCCTCAAGTAATTTACCTGCACCCAATCCACATATCAAAGGATAAGGTCTGCAAACACAAATGGAGTTAATCAAATTCAGCTTCCTAGAGGAATTGCATGTTCCCTAGAATAAACATACCTAAACACACACACACACACACTTTAAGTATCCCCCTAGAATCAGCACATAGACACTTCAAGCTCCCCCTATAAAACTCTGCTGCTGTACCCCACTAATGCAAACTATTTTGCTTTCGGGAATAAATATTTCTTCTTTTCTCTCCGGATCTCATTTTTATTTATTCTTGCGCAGCTCGAGTTGGAACCCCCAATTATTCTTCTAATACCACCCACTTCCTGCTTCCCACAAGAGGCCATTTAGATGAGCCTGGGAAACTGGATCTACAGACAGTGGCAGGACCCCGATATCTGCAGGTGATCTGTTCCAGGGACGGGTGTCCCTCAAAGCCACAATTATTGCCAAATGCATCCTTCACTTTCTGCTTCTGAACACCAAAGCCCTTGACAGTCATTACCCTCTCTAGGAATGCATTTGGTAGCTTAATTATGTCATCCAGCCTCCGGCAGAAATACCTCTTGGGATGGTTGATTTAGTCCCATTTTCAGCTAGGAATCTAACCCGCTGTCTTTCACTTACAATCTTAGGGAACAACCAGCTAAATAGGAGCCAGCCGTGTGCAGCAGCAGCCAAAAAAGTCAATGCAATCCTAAGCTGCATTAACAGAAGGATACAGTCAAGATCAAGGGAGGTACTAATACCACTCTATAAAGCCTTAGTAAGACCACACCTAGAGCCCTGCATCCAGTTTTGGTCACCACATTATAAAAAAAGATGTTGAGACTCTAGAAAAAATGCAGAGAAGAGCAACAAAGAGGTTTAGGGGACTGGAGACTAAAACACATGAAAAATGGTTGCAGGAACTGGGCCTGGCTAGTCTAGGGAAGAGAAGGACCAGGGGAGACAGGAAAGCAATGTTCCCATATTTGAGGGGCTGCCCCAGAGAGGAGGAAGGGGTCAAGCTATTCTCCAAGGCACCCGAAGGCCAGACAAGGAACAATGGATGGAAACTGAACAAGGAGAGAGTCAAACTGGAAATAAGGAGGAATTTTCTGGCAGGGAGAACCATCAACCAATGGAAGAGAAGTTGCCTTTGGAAGTTGTGGGAGCTTCATCCCTGGAGGCTTTCAAGAAGAGACTGGACTGCCATCTGTCAGAAATGGTGTAGGGTCTCCTGCTTGGGCAGAGGGGGGTTGGACTAGATGGCCTACAAGGTCCCTTCCAACACTGGTATTCTATATTCAATGGAACAGCTTGCCACCAGAAGTTGTGGGAGCTTCATCCCTAGAGGCTTTCAAAGAAGAGACCGGACTGCCCTCTGTCAGAAATGGTGTAGGCATTTGATAATGTGAATTGGAGATTCATGCTATTATTATTGGAACAGATGGGTTTTGCCAGAAAATTCATTCAAGCAATAGAAGCCATATACCATAAGCAAACGACAAAGGTAATGATAGAGGGAGAATTGACAGATTCCATCAATATAAGAAAAGGTACAAGACAAGGATGCCCACTATCACCCTTGCTATTTGTATTAACTTTGGAAGTGTTAAATAGAAATATTAGAGACGAAAAGAGTATAAAAGGAATGAAAATTAAAAAGGAAGAACTTAAATTGCAAGCCTTTGCGGAACGACTTGGCTTTTATTTTAGAAGACCCTTTAGAAACAGCACCAAAATTATTGGATAAGATAGAGGCATATGGTAAGGTGGCTGGTTTGAAAATAAATAAAGATAAAACAAAGATCTTGACAAAGAATATGCTACTAAGACAAAAAGAAGTATTGGCAGACCTACTGAAAATTCAAGTCACGAACAAAGTTAAGTATTTGGGGATACATTTGACAGCAAGATGCAGTACATTAAAAGAGAACAATTACATTAAACTTAAACAGCAGGTAGCGTTAGACTTGACGAAATGGGAAAATCTACAATTGTCATTAATAGGGAGAATCTCAACAATCAAGATGAATATTTTACCCAGAATTTTATACCTGTTTCAAACAATACCAATACCAATTAGGCTTGGAAAGGACTGCTTTGAAGATTTAGATAAAATTGTGTTGAAATATATATGGCAAGGTAAGAAAGCGAGAATAAAGTTGAAACTTTTGCAAGATGCTGGAATTACGGGAGGATTTGGTTTGCCTAATTGGGAGTTGTACTATCAAGCTACAAACTTGATGTGGGCTAAGGAATGGATAACATTAAGAAATACTAGATTGTTGACATTAGAAGGGCATGATTTGTTGTTGGGGTGGCATGCTTTTTTATGGTATAAAGGAACCAAAACACAGGGCTATTTTAGAAGACATCATATACGGGAGTCTTTGTGGTTAAATTGGGAGAAGATTAAAAGACAATGCTATTTGAAAATTCCAGTCTGGTTATCGACTATTGAAGCATTTTCCTATCCTATAATATATAAGAAGGAACAAACAGATATGGGGAAATTTTGAATGAAAAGGGTGAACTTAAATCTATGCAAAAACTAGAGGAACAAGGTATAAAGATGAATTGGTTTTCATATGCGCAAATACATTCAAGGTATGATAAGGATTTTAAAACAGAAGGTTTTTATTATAAATTGACTGACGTAGATAAAATCTTGACAGGTACTGATGAAAAGGTGATTTAAAAACTCTATGGATATCTATTAGAAATTAAGCTAGAAGAAGAACAAGTTAAAGAAACTATGATTGCTTGGGGGAAGAATTTTGGATACGGGATTGATTTAGAGAAATGGCAAAAATTGTGGTCTCAAAATTATAAAATGACAATGTCAACAGCATTTAAAGAAAATTTGTATAAAATGTTTTACAGGTGGCATTTTCCCCCGACAAGAATAGCAAGAATGTTCAAGAATAAATCCGAAAAATGTTGGAAATGTCATCAGATACCTGGCTCATATTACCATATGTGGTGGACTTGTGCGGATGCGAGAAAATACTGGACTAAAATCCACACGTGGTTGGAAAAAATGACAAAAAAACATATAAATTTGAAACCAGAGATATTTTTATTGGGAATTCTACCTTATACATACAGTAAAGATTTAAAATATTTGATTGTAAATGTATTAACAGCGGCTAGGATTGTATTTGCTAAAAATTGGAAAAATGAGAAAATACCATCGCAGGAGGAAACCATTAAGAAAATATTGGAAAGTGCTGAAATGAGTAGATTGACATTTGAAATGAGAGAACAAGAGGATAAACAATTTTACAAAATTTGGGACCTTTTCTATCAATGGTTAGACAATAAAATATAATATTAAAATATGTAGAATTTTAGAAAACAATGAATATATAAAGATGTATTTCTTTTCTTTTTTTTATTGTTATATCTATAAAATGTTTCTAGATAGATTTGGAAGGATTATATGAATTGTTATAAAATAAGCTAAGTTCATTATAGTTATCTCGCAAAGTATGAATGAACAAAATTATAGTCAAATGATTGATTAATAATGATACTAGGGTATTCAATTTTTGATTGATAATATGAGTTATTATGCAATGTAACTGTAATTGAGACTATGAAATGGATGCACAAAAAAATTGTAAACCAACCGACACACTGCTTGTACACTTATGGAAGAAAGTTGGATGCTTTTATGTTTTGTTTGTTTTTGTTTGTCTTTAAAAACCAATAAAATCTTTAAAGAAAAGAAAAGAAATGGTGTAGGGTCTCCTGCTTGGGCGGTGGGTTGGACTGGATGACCTACGAGGTCCCTTCCAACTCTGATTATCTGTTATCTGTTTACATCCATCCGAACACCTTCTTCCTGTCTTCCTGACAGGATTAACCCCATAAGGTGGGAAAAACAAAAGGCTGTTGGAAGGTGATTTCTTCGTAGTCACCAAACCAGTAGTAACATCGGTTGAATCCCACCCCTGCCCTGTTCCCACCCTCCCCTCTGGGTATATCATAAATCAGATTCTCCAAGACGTCATGGGCTAGGTGTCATCAATCACATTCTCCAATGAAGGGTTTTCGAGGGCAGAAGATCTGGTAGCCTAGTTACAATCTTTATAAGATAAGCGTGGAATGTACTTCTGGTTTTAAACTGTCATACTGCACCTTCAGATTTTTCCCCTCCCTTGTTTATGGCAACTCGAAAACAGGCCTAGGAATGTTTTACGAGGTGACCCTTCCCTCTATGTGAGACCTCCTCCGGGGCTAGGAGACAGCTATCATGTCACTCCTAGTCCTCCTCTTTGATAGACCAGACATACCTTGCCTCGGTAGGCAGTGAAAGACACTACCTGTCCATTTCACTATATTTAAATTAGATGAATCACCTGGATGGAAATGCTTGCTTTCCACACACCTGAGAATGTTTGCCCTTCTAGCACATGAAGCATTACAAGTTGAGCTCTGCTTTCTGCAAAGCCCCAGGGGCCGCAGCCCAAGCTGTAGGGGCTTTGCAACATCTGGGGGTCTCCGTTTGTGCATCTGTTATTACTCTAGAAGAATTATGAAGGACAAGTTTGGAGGGACGTTTCTGATTGTTTTTCCAGCATCAGGAGATGCCAGCTGTGGGAAGAAACCTCTGGTGAGTCAATTAATCATTGTCTCTTTACTCATTCTTGGGGAAAAAAAATACTAACAAGTGGAAGATGGAGAGGACAAGGAAGAGGAGGGGTGTCTTTTGAGCAACCTTCACAAAGTCTTCCAGACAACAGAAGAGTGGAAGGACTAGACGACTAGAGAGACTTTTCTGTTATTCAATTGAGGTAAGTGGTGTCCAACTCTTCATGACCCCATCATCCATTATCTCCCAGAGCTTACAGAGGGATACAAATTAATAGAGTTGGAAGGGACCTTGGAGGTCATCTAGTCCAACCCCCCACCCAAGCAGGAGATGCTACACTATTTCTGGCAGATGGCAGTCTAGTCTCTTCTTGAAAGCCTCCAGGGATGAAGCTCCCACAACTTCTGAAGGCAACTTCTGTTCCATCGGTTGATTGTTCTCCCTGTCAGAAAATTCCTCCTTATTTCCAGATTGAATCTCTCCTTGATCAGTTTCCATCCATTGTTCCTCGTCTGGCCTTCAGGTGCTTTGGAGAATAGCTTGACCGCCTCCTCCTCTCTGGGGCAGCCCCTCAAATACTGGAAGAGTGCTATCCTGTCTCCCCTGGTTTACCCAAATTCATGTTCATTTTTTTTATGACTATCTAACTATCTCATCTTCTGCCCTCCTCATCTCTGTTTTGCCTTCTTCCATCATTCCCAACATCAAAATCTTTTCCAAGGAGGGCTCTCTTCTCTTTAGGTGGCCAAAGTATCTGAGTTTCAGGATCTGTCCTTCCAAAGGACAGTCAGGGTTGATTTCTTTTAGAATCGACTGATTTGATCTTGATCAGATTAATGCCTTGGACCTCTCCCATCTGGATTACTGTGATACACTCTACATGGGGCTGCCCTTGAAGACCACTGGGAACAATTCAAAGTACTGGCCATCATCTTTAACACTGACATGTCAAAGGGTCTTGTTACTTCAAGGCTCACTTTTCCCTAAGGACATCTACCCATCCTACTGGGTCATCTAGCGTGGGCACTTTCCTGGTCTCTTCCTCTAAATACTGCCTGTCTCTTCCCTGGAAGCCCCTGCCCCATAGAAAACCCTTCCACCTGAAGTCCAGCTGGCCTCCACCTTCCTTGACTTCTATAAAGCTTTGGAGACCAGGTCCCCCAACCCCAAGCACTTAGATAAGATTGGATGACAGCACATGAGAAGGCTGATTTTGTGCCACGTCTTGGTTGTCTTGGTTTCAGTTTTGTAGTTTTAATTTTTATATGTCCCAAAGGTGCATTTTCAAGAGGTAAATGGGCTTTCTTGGTTTTTCCTTGAAGGTGTTTGCTTTTCATCCAAGAAGTTTCTCCAGATCTCAGAACTGAAGAAGCTTCTTGGATGGGAAACCTTAAGAACTGCAGAACTTCAAGAAGTGAAGAAGCTTCTTGGCTGAGAAGCTTCAAGAACGGAAGAATTTCAAGAACTGAAAAACTGAAAAAGCTTCTTGGTTAAGAAGCTTCAAGAACTGAAGAAGCTTCTTGAATGAGAAGCTTCATGAACTGAAGAATCGAAGAAGCTTCTTGGTTGAGAAGCTTCAAAAACTGAAGAACTTCAATAACTGAAGAAGCTTCTTGGATGGGAAACCTTAAGAACTGCAGAACTTCAAGAACTTCAAGAAGTGAAGAAGCTTCTTGGCTGAGAAGCTTCAAGAACTGAAGAAGCTTCTTGGTTGAGAAGCTTCAAGAACTGAAGAATTTCAAGAACTGAAAAACTGAAAAAGTTTCTTGGTTAAGAAGCTTCAAGAACTGAAGAAGCTTCTTAGTTGAGAGGCAAAATATCTTCAAGCAAAACAAGAAAATCCACTTCCCTCTTGAGAAAGCACCTTTGGGACAACCATGACCTGGTTGATTGAGGTCATATAAATCCATAGATATACTTTTATAGGCTGTTCTAACTTTTGATTGAGGAGCACCCAGTGTCAGGGTTCCAACCAATGCCCTAATTAAATCATGAGCTTCAAATCAAGCTCCAAAAGAAATCCAGTTATTTATTAGGAGCTTCATGTCAGCACGGACCAAGTGGAGCCAACTCTGACCTCACTTAATTCGTGCTTTGCCTCTGATCCTGTTTCCCCCTCCCCCCAAGATGTGTCATCAGTCACATTCCCCAACAAAGCAATTCCGCAGGTAGTAGAAGTCACTCCCTCCGGCTACTGTGGGTTTCCATAGAGGTGACCTTGATGAGTCAGTTGGAATGTGCTTTGTTTTGACTGAGATGCAAGCTCCTTGATGCAGCTGTGAAGTTCGCTTCCCCATCCCTTTGCCTATGGCAACTTGAGAGTAGGTCAGGAATGCTTTGCGAGTTGACACCCAGAGCTATTTGGAAGATGGGTTGCTATATCAATGCTTTAAAACAACTGTTGTGGCCCACCAGCAGCCAGCAGAGCTGGCCGCAGATTTGGACAGTGTGAAGGTTGGGGGAGGAACATGGGCCAGTCCTGGAGTCTGGGGAAGGCTCTGACGAGGGCTCTGTGTCAGAGGCAGAGATGGGGCCAGGGCTGTCCAGCAGTTATCAGCTACCTTTGGAGTCGGACATCAGTGGGGAAGAAGAACAGCTGGAGCCTGTTCCTAGTGTGCGCATGCACAGAGCTGCCAGGAGAAGGAAACAACTAAGGAACAAGGGTCGACTTGGGAGTAAAGCCACAAGTGGGTGGTGAATGGCCCCTCCCAGAGGGAATAAAAGAGGAGTGAGAGGAGTGGGTCTTTGCAGAAGGCAATGAGTTCATTTGGGTGAAGATCTGTTCCTGCATTCTTGCCAAGTATTGTCTGCTACAGTGTGGCATCTGAAAGATATCAGTCTGGCAGCTCTCCAAGCCTAATCAAGGTCTGCAATTGGGAACTATCTTGAAAGACTGCTGGCCGGGACTTTGCTAGAGAGGAATTCACAGAACAACAACAAGAAGTGCGCAATGAAATCAGCACACCAATGATCTCATTTGTACCCCGATGACATCATTTCTATCATGCGTGCGGTGATGTCAGAAGGCACGGGCCATCCTCAGGACTTCTTCTCAATGGCTATACTTAAACTGGCCAAGGACAGCCAGAGGTTCCTCACCTGTGATCTGCAGAAGGCTTACAACCATGATGTCAACCCTGTAGCTGGCCTAACTGTGGCCATTTTCCTTTTTGTAGCTTTTCTATTTTCTACTGCTTCAGAGCTGACACAGCCTGGAGTGGAAGGAACCAGCAAGGGAGGACTAGAGATAGCTGGGGTGTTGTAGCCAAAATAAAACTCTTTCCCCTGGGAATCAAGGACGTTGGTGCAGGGGTTCGAAAGGTGGAGACTGAGGTCACCTAGCAACAGGACTATGTGCTGATTGGACCATGGGACTGGAGACTCTGTCTGGGGGCGGGAGTGAGAAAGTTTTTGTCAGCATATAAGAGTTTATGAATTGGAATAGCCATGGTAACAGGTCAGCCAATGGGGACTGTTTGGTGACCCAGACAGCTCGGAGCCTGGGCGTGGCTTAGCTTGACTGATTTGTATATAACAGTTGCTTTTTTCCTTGCAATATAGCCTCTGTAATATATTGCTTCTGTGCTTATGAATAGAATAGAATTATTTATTGGCTAAGTGTGATTGGACACACAAGGAAATTGTCTTGGTGCAAATGCTCTCAGAGTACATAAAAAGAAAAGAGACATTCATCAAGAGTCAAGAAATATAAGTACAACACTTAATAGTAGTCATAGGGTACAATAAACAATCAAATCAGATAGATAGATGATAGATAGATAGATAGATAGATAGATAGATAGATAGATAGATAGATAGATGAAAGAAAGGAAAGAAAGGAAAGGAAAGGAAAGGAAAGGAAAGAAAGAAAGAAAGAAAGAAAGAAAGAAAGAAAGAAAGAAAGAAAGAAAGAAAGAAAGAAAGAAAGAAAGAAAGAAAGAAAGAAAGAAAGAAAGAAAGAATAGAATAGAATTCTTTATTGGCCAAGTGTGATTGGACACACAAGGAATTTGTCTTGGTGCAAATACTCTCAGTATACATAAAGAAAAGATACATTCGTTAAGAATCAAGAATCATAACGTTCAACACTTAACGATAGTCATAGGGTACAATCAACAATCAAATCATACTAGGAAACAGTCAATATAAATCGTAAGGATACAAGCAACAAAGTTACAGTCCTACAGTCACAAGTGGGAGGGGATGGGTGATAAGGAGTGATGAGATTAATAGGAATAGTAGTGCAGACTTTGTAATAGTTGAACAGTGTTGAGGGAATTATTTGTTTAGCAGAGTGATGGCATTCGGGAACAAAATGTCATTGTGTCCAGTTGTTCTGGTGTGCAGGACTCTATATAGTGACTTTTTGAGGGAAGGAGTTGCAACAGTTTATGTCCGGGATGTGAGGGGTCTGTAAATATTTTCACAGCCCTCTTTTTGACTCATGCAGTATACAGGTCCTCCATGGAAGGCAGGTGGGTAGCCATTGTTTTTTCTGCAGTCCTAATTCCTCTGTGGAGTCTGTGTCTGTCCTGTTGGGTCACAGAACCAAACCAGACAGTTACAGAGGTGCAGATGACAGACTCAATCATTCCTCTGTAGAACTGGATCAGCAGCTCCTTGGACAGTTTGAGCTTCCTGAGTTGGCTCAAAAAGAACATTATTTGTTGTGGTTTTTTGATGACATTTTTTGATGTTAGGTGTCCATTTTAGGTCATGTGATATGATAGAACTTAGAAATTTGAAGACATTTGAATACGTAGCTTCTGTGTTTCTATGCTTCAGTTCTGGTGGTTCTGGGTGCTTCTGCTTCTTGTCCTTGTACTTGCTACCAGGTTGCAAGAGCTGCATGGGTATTGTATGCACACATCGTGTTTTATATTATTGTATATAAATAAGTTTCTTCTATAAAGGTATCCTGCTGAATTATTTACTTGTATGCTGGTTGGATTGCTGCAAAATTTAACAGTTTTACTTTTCATTGGGTGTAAAACCAGCAGGAACTTTAGAGCCGGTTTTCCACCAAGCGTGTGCCAATTTGATATGTCCCAATAAAATGTTCTTTGAGGCATATTGGAGTTCTCGTTGAAGGGGTTGTATTACTTGGAAATACATGACACGTGATCAAAATTCAGAGGCTTGGCCACTGTCGTGTATTTATGACAATCGGTGTCTCCTGGGCTCACATGATCCCCTTTTGCGACCTTCTGACATGCAAAGTCCATGAGGAAGCCAGGTTCACTTAACAACCATATGACTCACTTAATGACTGCAGGGGAAAAATTCACAACCGTGGCAAAGAGAGTGGTGAAGTGGGGCAAAACTCAACTTAACAACCGTCTTGCATAACAATGGAAAAGTGGGGCTCCATTGTGGCCATAATTTGAGGACTACCTGTACTCAAACTGGCCAAGGACAACTGGAAGTTCTGTAGAAGTTTCACAACCTGCAGAAGTTTTTGTTTTTTTTCAAAAAAGGGACGGAGGCCAACTACAAACACGGAAAGTCCACAAGAAGATTTGTGGTTGTGGGTCTGAGTGGGAAGAAGGGAAACCCAAGAGGAGACCAGGAAGTAGGGGGCTTATTTCTCTCTGGATCCTTTCCAAAAGTGGATTTTTCCAGCTATGTGAGTGGTGTGTGTGTGTGTGTGTGTGTTTGACAATGAAAACGGAAAGGGAATATGATTGATGTAGCCTGCAACCAGCAATGCCAACCATATGTGACTCCTTAATGTAAATGATCGGTTGTAACCTTGCTAAAGGCTTAGCAAAGCACATTCTTGACTTGCTGAGCTACACCTAATGCAGAGAAACAAATGGCACATCCTTTGCGCATGGCTGGCTTTGCATGATCCTGTTCCCAGCCCACCCCAGCCCACCCCTCAAAATCCCCTGTTGAATCACCAGAGGGAATGCTTTTGTTACAGCTAAAAGAGCCATTGACCGGGTGGGGGATGCGTGGATGGATGAAAGGAAAGAAGGAAGGAAATGGAATGGAATGAGGGGGAAAGGATAAAAAAGGAGGAAAGGGAGGAAGGAAGGAATGGAATGGTAGAGGGAGGGAGGAGAAGGAAGGAAGTAATTAAATGAGGGAGGGAGGAGAAAAAGGGAGGGATGGAGGAATGGAATGAGGGAGAGAGGAGAAAGGGGAAAGAAAGGTGAGTAGGTAGGTAGGTAGGTGTGGAATGGAGGGAGGGAGGGAGAAGAAGGAAG
>NW_020717300.1:7896-86715 GCF_900518725.1 Notechis scutatus
CCCACCCTCGGCTTATACTCGAGTCAATAAGTTTTCCCAGTTTTTTTGCGTAAAATTAGGTGCCTCGGCTTATATTCGGGTCGACTTATACTCGAGTATATACGGTAATAGGCAAAAACATGCCTGACCCCATTGAATGGTGCAAACCTTTGGACAAAACACTTCAGACCATGAAACAAACCCTGGCATCAGCACCAGCACTCGGGCTACCTGACTATAGGAAACCTTTCACCTTATTCATCCATGAAAAATTAGGTGTTGCCTCTGGCGTTCTGACACAGCCTTTTGGACACACACATTGACCAGTCACTTACTATTTTGTAACCCTAGATCCAGTAGCTCAAGGGGCTGTCCCCTGCTTAAGAGCCGTGGCAGCTACAGTCGAACTTGTGAAACGATCTAAGGATTTAGTACTAGGACATCCACTATTGCTGAAAGTCCCCCATGAAGTTTTTGCGATTCTCTTAAAGAGCCAGACACAAGCCTTCACTCAGCAACGTTTGGCTCAATATGAAGCTGAACTTTTTACCTCTGATCACATTACGTTTGAGAGGTGCAATACTCTAAACCCAACTACCCTGCTCCCCACAGAAAAGGAGGAAGGTAATCTCCATGATTGCTTCCATTTAGTGCATGATGCTGAACTACCCCGCTCCGATTTAACAGATACCCCACTACAAAACCCTGACATTGAACTCTTCACAGATGGTTCCTCCTACATGCATGAGAACAAAAGACTAACAGGAGCAGCTGTAGTCTCCCTATAAGAAATCATCTGGGCTTCCCCCCTCCCTCCCTCCCACAGCACCCAAGCAGCTGAGCTTATAGCTTTAACTAAAGCTTGCGAAGCTGCAAGGAACCGATCTACTAACATCTATACAGATTCAAAATACGCTTTTGGAGTCTGCCATGCAACAGGAGCTCTTTGAAAACAACGGGGTTTTTAAACTTCAGTGGGACTGTTAGGAATAACATGGTTACCTAACTTAGTTTGGGTAAAATAATATATATAGACTATGATTGTGTGTGTCACTTTAAATGCAGAACATGTATTTTGGGTGCGGTTGTAAAATCACCATAAGAGGGAGCAAGAGAGCTCACTGTTTGCTGGTTTTTACTGGATTGCTGACAATGATGGATTGATGGTGAGAACTGCGTGTTTTCCCTGCAATTGCTAAACGAAGAAAAGAGGTTTGATTTTCTTCATATCTCTACTGCAAAAAGAGATATATTACTGGACAGATTATTCGTAAGTTTACTGACCTCTTTTCGACACTGGACTTTGCTAATGGATAATCCCCGGACGGACTGAACTAAGTGTATGATATATGAACTGTTTGACTATGCTATAACTCTTACTGGAATAAAAACTATTTAACTGGCACAGTGTATCTGATTTACTGAGTGTAAGCTACAACAAGTTTATCTCACATATCTGCCTGCCTGACTGACTACCGTTGCACGTTCTGCTAGGGTATATATTCCTAACACTGGTTATGGGCCCAGGCTGCACAGTCAGATTAACCAGGATATAAACAGGCTTATATAAAGTGAGAGTTTGTGTAGTTACACAATACTGTAAACAGACAGCTGTGTTTTATTAATTATAGTTTAATATCCAGAAAAAGATGGCACAAGTCAATTTACAAAGTTTGTCTCTAATATCCAAACTGGATGGAACAAACTATGTTTCATGGTCTGTGAAATGCAGCCTACTTCTACGCAGAGAAGGTTTGTGGAATATAATACAAAACCCACCAGAGGTAGATGCATGGGATCTGGAGGATGAGGATGATGCCCAGAAGATACAAGAATATAAACTGAAGAATGAGCAAGCTCTCTGTATAATAGGACTGACACTCTCTGACCAGCAGCTTGTCCATATTCATGGAGAAGAAACAGCTGCTAAATGTTGGGAGAATTTAAAGAAGATTTATGTTCGAGACAGTGTAGGAGCACATATAAATCTTACACGGAAGTTGTTTAGAACACATCTTCAAAAGAATGGAGACATGCTGATTCATATAAACACTGTGAAGAGAATTTTTCAGGAACTGCATGAAAAAGAACTTATCTTCACAGAACTACACCAAGTTTATATAATTTTGTCTTCATTAGATGAGAGCTACGATGACTATGCAACTTCACTTGAAGTTCTGCCAAAAGATAATCTTACATTAACCGACATTACTGGCAGATTAATTGAAGAAGCCAGGAGAAGGCTTGAAAGGGATCAACTCAGAAGGGAACAACCACAATGTGAAGAAGTGAAAATATCTTCGTCAGCCTATACAATTAGAAAATGTTTTAATTGTGGAGGAAAAGGACATTTGGCTAGATTCTGCAAGAAAGCAAAAAGCCAAAATGCTAGCCAGAATGCTAAAAGGCATCAAAAGGATAAAAAATGCATAGAGTTAGCCATGTATAGCAACGAAACTGTGAATAATAATTTATGGGTTGTAGATAGTGGAGCATCGCACTGCATAACGAAAGATAAGAAAAAATTTGTTAAGATGTCCACAAGTTCACAGCAGATATCGTTAGCTAATGGCTGGAAACTGAAAGCTAAAGGTGAAGGTATAGCATATTGTTCTTGCATAAAAGAAAATGTAAAAATGTTATATGTACCACAACTTAAGTTTAATTTGCTTTCGGTTAGAGTTTTGGTTAAATTAGGTTATATAATTACCTTTAGTGAAGAAAATTGCATAATAGAGAAAGAAGGTAAAAAAGTGACTGCAACTTTAAAAGGTGAATTGTATGTGTTAAATGATAATTCATTAGAGGTAGCTAACACAGTTTATAATAATGTTAAACCTCATGATGAGTGCATACATTTGTTATACAGACGTTTAGGGCATATAAATTTTAAAATGCTTAAACAAATGGTAGAACTATCTAAAGGTATAAAATTGAAGACTTGCAGTAAGTATTTGCACTGCAATGCTTGTAGTCAAGAAAAAAGCAAGGTAATACCAGCAAATAGATTAAATGGATTTAAAACAAAGGAACCTCTAGAGGTCGTATTTGCTGATATTATAGGTCCTAAAAAACCAAGTATGGGAGGTGCTCGTTACATACTAAGTATAATGGACCATTATTCCAGATATGGTTTCTGTTATCTAATGAAGAACAAAACGGAAACATATCAGAATTTCTTTAATTGGCTTAAATTTGCAGAAAGAAAAACTAAAAGGAAATTAGTAACTCTTATAACTGATAATGGTACGGAATTTATAAACAACAAATTCCAAAACAGACTGAAGATGGCAGGTGTTGAACATAAAAAGTCTGCACCATATAGGCCACAACATAATGCCTTTATAGAAAGACGAGGCCAAAGAATACAAGCAATGGCTCGTACTATGCTGTCAGATTCAGGATTACCTGAAACTTTGTGGGGAGAAGCAATAATGTATGGTAATCATATATTGAATAATGTTGTTAACTCAACAACTGGTGAATTACCATTCACACGGTGGCATGGCAGAAAACCTGACCTAAGCTACATGCATACATTTGGAGCACCAGCATGGGTGCATATCCCTACACAACTGAGGCACAAAGGGCAGCATAGGGCTAAAAGGTTATTCTTTGTAGGTTATGAATCTAATCACAAATCATACAGATTCTGGGAAAAAGGTACACCTAGAGTTTACTGTAGTGCTAGTGCACAATTCCTAGAACATGTAGGATGGGAAAAACTGGAGCAAGATTCAAGTAAGGAAGTAATAATAGAAACCTACAAAAGACCAAAAGAACAAATCAATAATAAGAAGAGCGCAATTAAAGAGGAAGTACATGAAGAGCATATAGGACCAGAACAGGAAGAAATACCAGAAGAGGAAGAAATAGATAACCAGGAACAGGTAGAACATGAAAGTCCACCTGTAAGCCCTGTATTACCTAGACGTTCTACACGTGAAACCAGACCACCTGACAGGTACCAAGCAAGTATAGTTTGCCAAGTTAGTAAAGTTCCAACTACTGTTGAAGAACTTAGGATGTATCCTGCAAAGGAACAGGAAAATTGGCATAAGGCAATGGAGAAGGAACTAAATTCATTAAAGGAAATGAAAGTTTATGAAAATGCCAAATTACCTCCAGGTGAAAAGTCCATTGGCTGCAAATGGATATTTAAATTAAAAACAGGTAAAAATTGGACTGTTACCCATAAGGCTAGGTTGGTAGCTCAAGGATTTAATCAAACTGCATATGATTATGATGAAGTAATTGCAACAAATTTAAAGGCAACAACCTTGAGAGCAGCTTTAGTGTGGGCAGCTAAGAAGAATTATATTATAAATCATTTAGATGTAGAAACTGCCTATCTGCATGCACCATTGCAGCACACTATATATTTAAGGAAACCAGTAGGTATTAAGGATAGTAAAACTAATAATGACTGTTGGAAACTTAAAAAGAGTCTCTATGGATTAAAGCAATCTGGTTATGAATGGAACCAATATATTGTTAAAGAGTTAAACAATATAGGGTTTAAAGCAGGTTTAGCTGATCCATGTTTATTTAAGAAAGAGACAAATGGAACGGTATCATTATTATTGTTGTTTACAGATGATATTGCTTTAATTACAGAGACTAATAATGAAGCTACTGAAATAATATCATTATTAGGTAAGAGGATAAAATTAAAGCAATTAGGAGAGATAAGACAGTATTTAGGATTGACAATAAACAAAACCAAGAGTGGCTTTAAGATATCTCAAGAAGATAAAATTTACCAATTGCTAAAAACGTATAAAATTGAACTTTGTAAGCCAGCAAAAACTCCAATGAGTCAGGAATTTTGCCAAACTGATGCTCAAAGTTCAAAATTCGATAAGACTATTTATCAGTCATTAATTGGTAGTTTATCATATATTAGAAATTGGTCAAGGCCAGACATTGCATATGGTGTTAATCAATTGGCAAGATTCAACACTGAACCCACTGATCGTCACTGGCAAGCGCTAAAGCGTATATTAAGGTATCTTAAAAAGACAATGCACTATGCATTGTATTTGGAGCCAAAAGATGATTTGATTCTAAGTGCATATGCTGATGCAAGTTTTGCAACAGACATAAACACTAGGAAATCAACTTCAGGTATGGCTATACTATTAGGTAAAGCACTGATTGGTTGGAGGTCAATTAGACAGCAACACATAAGTATGTCCACAATGGAAGCAGAATTTTCATGTCTATCTTTGTTATGTACTGATTTAATTCTGTATAAACAGTTGTTATTAGATATGGGAATAACTGTTAATGATTCTATTGTAGTTTATGAGGACAATCAAGCAGCCATACAGTTGGCTACAAATATTGCTGTAAAAACGAGATCTAAGCATACTGATCTTAGATATTTGAATGTAAGGCAATCTGTAAAAAATGGTTTAATAAGACTAGAATATTGCATGACTGAAGAAAATTTTACTGACCAGTTTACAAAAGCCCAAGGTGCAGTAAAGCACAAGGAAAGTTGTGAAAACTATGGGCAAACTCTGTCAGGAGACACACCTCTCCTGGCCACAAGTGCTCCCAATTGCTCTCTTTTATATCAGAACTAGACCAAGACAGGACATAGGTATTTCCCCCTTTGAAATCTTTTTTGGTCGCCCCCCCGATACCCTACAAGGCCTCGATCCTCACTCCCTCTGCATAGATAGGGGGGGATATGGTTCTCTCTTCTTATCTTACAGCCCTGCAAAAGGGACTACAGATCCTCTGGACCCAGAGTGCGCTGACACAGACCTTACCCCTGGAAGAAGCCCTGCATCCATATGAGCCGGGAGATTGGGTATGGATCAAGTTCTTCACCAGAACCTCATCTCTACAACCCAGGTGGAAAGGACCTTACCAAGTCTTACTAACTACACACACCACCATAAAGGTTGCAGAACGAGACTCTTGGATACATTGGACACATGCAAAGCCAGCAGTCATAGACCATAGCCAAACTCCACCACAATCAATCCCACCCATCAAACTCAAGAAAAATCTGGACACAGATCAATGGACGCTTGCAGCATTCTTCAACACCACTGAGCCACACAACTATGAGGAACCAAGTGCAAACGTTGAATTACACAAACCTGGACTCCCAGGTGCTGAGTTATAAAACTCTATTTTTAATTTTTAATTTTTTTAAAAAAAATTCTCACCTTCTACATTTTTTTCTTTTTCTTTTTTTCCCCTTTTGTAACAAGGAAGAGACTTTAGCCATACCTTTTAGTAATTTTTGATACTTGACCTATACCTTTTTTTACATTGTTACCCTTTTTCTTACATTATACAAAAAAAAAAAAAGAGGGGGGGAGGGAAGAAAAGGAATCTAGCAATGGGAAACATGAAATGCAATATATACTATGTATTATTATCTGTAACAATTGTAACAATTGTAACACAAGCAACTGCGTTCCTGGAACCAAAGCTTATCCCAGAGAAAGGAAACATATGGGAATATTTAGCAAGAGAAATACTCAACACCACTAACTTTTGCTTAGCAGGAGGGAAATCAGTCAAGGACATCTTAACTACATGCCTAATGGGAGTGGCAACTAGGCCACATAACATCATTAACTACACCACATTTAGAAACCTTCCTGACTCCTACGAAAGCATTTTTAGCTGGGGCCACTCTACAAAAACCAAAGACCACACCATGTACACCCTACACATTGCTGCAGTAACCACCTCTGAGAGATGCTTTAATGTCACTGGGTGTAGCACACCTAGGGTCACAGAATACACCAGTCTTAGCAACACAGAACTAAAATGCAACTACACAGAGACCATATCATTCTCATATAGTTACCTGAAACTCCCACCAGGATGGTTTTTCCTTTGTGGCTTAAAAGCCTACTCATACCTTCCTGCAAATGCCACCAATGGGCCCTGCACCTTGGGAAAGTTAACCATGCTTATGCCATCGTTACAGAGAAGACACAGGAGAGCCTTCCAAACCCTAGACTCAGACTGTGACTCCAAAGTCTCCCTTCTCACCAAAACAGAATATGTCTCATTGGCAATATCCCTGGTAGGGGTACCTGAATTGGCAGTGCAAAATTCTAGAAATTTGAATAGCCTAGCATGTACCCTAGCAAAAGGCTTGAATTCGACTCCCATGCCCTGGATGCCCTTAACGGAGAACTGAGGGAGGTCAGAGAAGCCACCCTGGAGAATAGGGCAGCAATAGACTTCCTCCTCTTGAAGCATAATTATGGCTGCAAAACATTCCACGGGATGTGTTGCTTCAATCTAGATGAAACCTCAGGATTCGTAGAGAGGGACATCCACTACCTGAAAGAACTAGCTCAAAATATTGGTCATGAGCAATCATTCCTGGACTTTTCATGGCTCTTCTCATGGATGCCAGATTTCCATTGGCTCAAAATCCTTACAACAACCATAGTCACTATTTGTGTCTTTGGAGCCCTCATGTGTTGCCTCTGTCGATGCATACCACCCTGCTTTAGTTGCCTAATGGCCTGTATTCCCTCTCAGAAGAGAAAATTAAAGGGGAGACAGGCAGCCATGATGATGATCCAGATTGATCACGAATACCAAGTATACCCAGACACTCAATCAGAGACCACCTTCTAAAAAATAATAATGAAGGATTGTGGAAAGGGAACTTCATGAAGACAGTAGTGTCACTCAAACAGGAAAAGCCAAAGGGGAATATCAGGCCAGCCATAAAACAAACTTACATAGGAAAAGGAATCAAATAAAAGGTATTAAAGAATCCCTATAGACAAAAGCCTAAGTAATTAAGAAAACTAGACAAATAAGAAAAGGAAACCCTTACGAACACAGGACATTCCAAATAAGCAAAACAAACAGACAAAAGACAAAAATATATAAATTACAGAAGAGACAGACAGGAGATTGCCGCAAGACAAATATGAAAATCCATTATAAAGCTAAAAGAGATTATGAAAAAAACCGATAATACAATCTAACCACCCTGCGGAGTTTGCCTTCCGCACCCTGTGGAGTTTGCCCTCTGGCAGGAATAAAGACAAACTCAAACAGGAATTGACACATTAAGCACAAATACAAACATTCACACGAAATCAACTCAGAAGGGAGAAAAGGGTATAAAAAACCAGGGACTTACCATAAGAAGCTAGCTAGCCCAGGAACGCAGACTTCTCGCTGTCCCTCGCCTTCCTGAAAAATAAAAAGATCCAGCTTTCAAGCAGTTGTCCGTATCCTTGCACCAGAGCTCTCCCAGCGGGAAAATCGAATCCTCGAACAAAAGGCATTTTGACACCTTTCATCACAAATAAACAAACAAATGCTTAAAAGGCAACAATTCCATCCTTGTGTCATTATCAAAATATTAGATAATTAATTATCTGATATTTATAATTATCTTATAAGAATATAAGATAAAATGAGCATGCTTTCAAAATTGGAAGAAATATCAATAAATTGTGATATGTTGATAACATCCCTTTATAATGGACAATAAAATTTATCCAGTAGCTCAAGTAATTACAATTGAGAAACACTGTGGAAAAATGGGATTAATATGATTAAATATAAAGGAGACAATAAGTATAATAACTTACCTTAGAACTCAGCATGAAGATATTAAATTGGTAAATAGCTTCCACATTTCAGGTTCCACCAGTACTTTTTAGGTTCAAACAGTAAAGGAACCAGTCAAGAAATGTGCTCCATGCTAGCACTTTTATCAGATAATAATTAGAATCGTGCAGATCATGCATTTCTATCTGATTCTCTATGGAAATAAAAGTTGGATTCTAAAGAAACAGGATGGAAAGAAGAGTGATGGTTTTTAATGTTGGTTTTGAAGAAATATCATGGATAACCTGAAAAACAAGCACCATGGATCATCAGCCAAATCAGCCCAGAGTTCTCACTCAAAGCACAAATAATTAGGCTCAAATTATTATATTTTGATAAATTTATAATTTTAGGAAAGGTGGAAGGAAAGGGCAAAAGAGAACTGCCAGCAGCAAGATGGATAGACTTCATTGTAAATAATGATCGCAATGTTGGAAGACTTGATTAGGGATATTGATGAAGGATCATCCTGGAGAAGGTTTTGTCTATGTGGTCAATAAGATTAAAAACACAAATTTCTTCATAGCATCTATTTCATCAGCCAGTCATTCACATTTGGGAGTTTTGAAGTATATTGTGTATGCTGTCCACAAACAGAGGCTACAAGGAAATAAATTACTCATTTTGAAAAACATTCTCAGTAGGCAAAATAAACCAAGTAGAGAACTTCAAACCATCTTCTGAAGAACTTCCCAGAGATTCTTTATGATGATTTCATTGGCTTGACTCTTAGCAGAGTATACAAAAGTCAAGAGTCACAAGATATTGTTGGACTCTAAGATGATTTATTTTATTTATTTATTTATTTATTTTGATTTGTCAATCGCTTACAAGATAATAGGTATTGTTGAGGTAATTCCCCATTAGGAGAATGAGCGTACAGGGAGACGTATTTGAGAGGAGTGTTTGAATAATATACACAGAGCACACAGATACACTGTACAGTAAATGTAGGTTTTTACTTCCAGAAAGGTTTAAGCAAAGTTCAAAATAGGCAGTCCAAAGTCATTCACAGGTAAAATCAGTCAGTTTTCATCCAGGGATAATCCAAATATCAAATTCCAGTGTCAAAAACAGTTCAGTATCAGACTTACATTAAATATCAGTAATATCAGTTAATTAGAAGAAATGGAGCAACGGCAATACTTTCAAACAGAAGGAAACAGAGATACTCACTCAGATACACTCTCTTCTGAGACTAAGACCAAACAACCCAGGTTTCTGGCTCCATCTTATGGCTGTTTGAGAAACCACACCCAATTGCATGCTCTTGCATTCCCTTAAAGATATAGTACTAAAATGTTTATCCTGGTTTATATATTTCTAACCCAAATACCTGTTAGGTGACTTATATTCCTAACATTCTCCCCTTTTGGGTAAGATAATATATACAACCTTACATTCCAAGTCCATAATCTTCACAGCTAGCCTTATGCTTTAGCCTTGGGCTTTTGTAAAATGATCTGCTATATTGTTTTCTGACATACAGTATTCTAGCTTAATCATGTTACTTTGCACACATTGTCTCACATTTAAATATCTTAAATCTGTGTGTTTTGTTCTTGTTTTAACAGCAATATTTGAAGCCATCTGTATTGCTGATTGGTTGTCTTCGTAAACAACAATGGGATCTTTTACATCAATTCCCATATCAGTTAATAATTGCTTATACAAAACTAAATCTGTACATAATAAAGACAAACATGAGAATTCAGGCTCCATTGTTGACAAACTTAGATGTTTCTGTCTTATAGATCTCCATCCAATCAATGCTTTTCCCAATAATACTACAGTACCCGATGTAGATTTTCATGTATTTATGTCTGTAGCAAAACTTGCATCAGCATATGCAGTCAAATTCAGTTCATCTTTTGGCTCCAAATACAATGCATAATGCATTGTTTGTTTCAGATATCTTAATACATGTTTAGCAGCTTGCCAGTGCCTTTCAGTTGGCTCAGTGTTAAATCTCGCTAATTGATTAACACTGTATGCAATATCTGGCCTTGACCAATTACTGAGATAAGATAAACTACCAATCAAAGACTGATAAATGTTCTTATCAAAAATAGGACTTTGTACATCACTATGGCTAAACTCCTGGCTCATTGGTGTTTTAGCCGGCTTACAAAGTTCCATTTTAAAACTTTTTAGTAATTGGTTAATTTTATCTGCCTGTGAGATTTTGTATCCTCCCCTAGTTCTATCTATCTTTAAACCAAGATATTGATTGATTTCTCCTAACTGTTTTATTTTAAATTTCTTTTCCAAGAGTGAGATTATTTTAGTAGCCTCTTGTTCAGTTTTGGTGATTAATGCTATGTCATCAGTAAATAATAACAATAATGAAACTACACCATTACTTTCTCTTTTAAACAAACATGGATCAGCCATGCCAGCTACAAAACCTATCTTAGTTAATTCTTTAACTATACATTGGTTCCACTCATATCCTGACTGCTTCAAACCATAAAGACTCTTTTCCAATTTCCAGCAATCAGTTGTTTTATCAGTATTATCATTTTTGAGACGTAAAGGTTTCTTTAAATATATAGTGTGTTGCAACGGTGCATGCAGATAAGCTGTCTCTACATCCAAATGATTTACAATGTATTTCTCCTTAGCTGCCCACACTAATGCTGCCCTTAATGTAGTAGCCTTCAGACTAGGTGCAAACACCTCATCGTAGTCATTTGCTGTCTGATTAAACCCTTGTGCTACTAACTTGGCTTTATGGGTAACAGTCCCATCTACACCTGTCTTCAGTTTATATATCCATTTACATCCTATGGCATATTTACCTGGTGGTAACTTAACATTTTCATATACCTCCAGTCTTTTTAATGATTCCAGTTCCTTATCCATTGCTTTCTGCCAAGCAGCCTGATCCTTAGCAGGGTACAGTTTTAGTTCACTATAGTTACCAGGAACTGTATTCACTTGGCATACAACACTAGCCTGATATCTATCAGGTGGTCATGTTACTCGGGTTGAACATCTTGGTAATACAGGGCTTACTGGTGGACTTTTCTGTGCCACCTGCTCCTGTTCTTCTACCTCCTCCTGTGCCTGTTCTCCTACTTCCACCTGTTCTTCCTCTTTAATGGCTATTTGTTGTTTACTGATACCATCTTTAGGGACTATTTGGTTTTCAATAATAATATCATTGCTGGATTCCTGTTCCAGTTTATCTCACCCAACGTGCTCGAGAAATTTTGCACTAGCACTACAATAAACATCAGCTGTGCCTTGATCCCAGAATCTAAATGATCTATGGTTGGCCTCGTAACCCACAAAAAATAACTTCTTAGCTCTATGTTGCCCTTTCAGTCTTACTGGTGAGGGAATATACACCCATGCTGGAGCTCCAAATGTGTGTAGGTAACTTAAATTTGGTTTTCTACCATGCCAACAAGTGAGTGGCAATTCTCCAGTTGTTGTATTTACTACATTGTTTAAAACACGGTTACTACACAGTATGGCTTCACCCCACAGTGTTTCAGGTAAACCTGAATCAGATAACATAGTGCGAGCCATGGCTTGTAATGTTTGCCCTCTTCGTTCTACAAATGAGTTATGTTGTGGTCTGTAAGGTGCAGAACGTTTATGCTCAACACCAGCCAATTTTAGCATAGTTTGGAATCTTTTGTTAACAAATTCAGTCCCATTATCAGTTACTAAAGTAATTACTTTACTTTTCATTTTTCTCTCAACAAACCTTAGCCAGTTAAAGAAATGTTGGAATGTTTCTGTTTTGTTTTTCATAAGATAGCAGAAACCGTATCAGGAGTCCATAATACTCAAAATATAGCAGGAGCCTCCTAAACTTGGTTTCTTAGGACCAATTATGTCAGCAAACACAACCTCTAAAGGTTCTTTGGTCTTAAACCCATTTAGTCTGTTTGCTGGAGTAACCTTGCTCTTTTCTTGACTACAAGCATTACAGTGTAAATACTTGCTACAGGGTTTCAATTTTACTCCCTCTGACAATTCAACAGTTTGTTTGAGCATTTTGAAATTAATGTGCCCTAGACATCTATGCAGTAAATGTATACATTCATCATGTGGCTTAACATTGTTGTAAACTGAGTTAGCCATCTTCAACTGGTCATCATGTATCACATATAAATCATTTTTTAAAATAGCAGTAACACTTTTACCCTCTTTCTCTATTATACAGTTATCTCCCCTACATAACCAATCAGCCCTTACTGATAATAAATTAAATTTCAGTTTAGGTACATATAACATAGTTAAATGTTCGTTTATACAAGAACAATATGCAGTACCTTCACCTGATGCTTTAATCTTCCATCCATTTGCCAATGATACATGTTGTTTACTCGTGGACATCTTTACAAACCTTTTTCTATCTTTAGTAATGCATTGCAATGCTCCACTATCAACAAACCACAAATCATGGTTTACAGTTGAATTGCTAGACATAGCTACACTAACATTCTTCTTAGCCTTCTGGTGTTTGCCAGTATTCTGTCCTTTTCTTTTCTTACAGAATCTAGCTATATGTCCCCTAGCCCCACAAGAAAAACATTTCCTAACAGTATAGGCAGTTGAAGATAAATCCTCTTCTTGTGGTTGTTCCTTCCTCAGTTGGTCCCTATCCAGACGTCTTTTTGCTTCTTCTAGCAATCTTCCAGTTATGTCAGTCAATGTCACCTTTACACTTGGATTTATTCCAGGTCTGTCTCCTATTCCCCAGACTTGACAAATGCTACAATATCATTTATTTGTACTTTTCTCTTCAGTAAATTTATAGCACACTATAATTCTCTATGGATAAGTATACCCTCTGCAATTACTAATCTATCACAGAACTAGTGATTTCATTCTCCCTTCCCACCCCATCTCATCACAGCCATGGAGTATTGCAGTTGCTTAAAAGAATTTTTTTTCTCCAAAGCATCAAAAGGCAAAAGAAGAAACAATGCTTGGAAACTAACCAAGGAGAAAAGCCAGCTAGAACTAAGGAGAAATTTCCTAATGGTAAGAACAATCTACCAATGGAACAGCTTGCCTTCAGAAGTTGAAGATGCTCCATCACTGGAAGACTTCAAAAAGAGACTAGACAATCATTTGTCTGAAATGGAATAGGTCTCCTGCTTGAACAGGGAGTTGGACTTGAAGAGCTATGAGGTTCTTTTCTAACTCTATTTTTCTATGTTTTGATTTGTAATATCCTATTCATAACACTTACAATCTTAAGAATTGGAAGAGGAAGAATATGTTGATCACTGCTTTGGAGTTAGTTTGAAGTGTTAGCTACAAGAAACTAAGTGAATGACTTCTAAAATCAAGATGTGATAGTTGGGAAAGCTGTTCTGAGTAACAATGGAAGACCTAATTGATTTGTGCCTCAAAGCAAGACCTTCATACCAGGCTGTCCTATTTGTAGCAATTTTATTAGCAGTGCTGCCCCTTAGAGTGGGTAATGTTGCTGCCAGAAATAATTGCATTATGGGCAGACTTTTCCAGCTTCCTCAACAGAATTATCAGTCTGGAGACCTCATTATTGCAGGAATTGTTTCTCAGAGCTTCATCATTACTAGTTCTATAACTTTCACAACACACCCCACTTCTGAAGTGTTTGAAGATCACCTGTAAGTGTTTGTGTTTTATTAGGATCATTATTCATATCAGCCTTATGAATAATAGACATATTCTCACACAGCAGGATCTAGTGGGCGTCAGGTTCAGAGAAATGAACAATGCCATCATCAGGCTTTTCAAATAAGCTTTTCTTTTCCTCTGCCATGTGTCTTAGACATAGAATAACTTTATTGTCACTTTAAATGTACACTAGTTGGCATACATTAAAATGAAAATTTATTGCATAAAGCTCTCAAAGAGTTACCACCTCCAATATACCCCACATAAACATGAAAAAATAAATAAACAAACAAATAAATACATATACATATACCTATATACATACATACATACATACATACATACATACATACATACATACATACACACACACACACACACACACACACACATATGTTTTCTTAAGTTTTTACGGGTATTTATATGTATGGTATTCAGCTTGGGTATTTTCCCACGTCATTATAGTTGTTCTTTTAAAGTTGTAGCAACGTTTCGGCCAAATCTCATCTGCCATCATCAGGCTTCTGTATAGTGTTCGTCTGTGTTCATCTAGACAAACACTATACAGAAGCCTGATGATGGCAGATGAGATTCTGCCAAAACGTTGCTACAACTTTAAAAGAACAACTATAATGACATATACATATATTATATGACACAGAGAAACAACACAGTCTAGTTTGGATGTATACATATACATGACAAGAAAAACAATTCTTGTGAGTTTACCAGACAGATGGCACAGGGAACAAAGCAATTACAGAATCTGGTAGTCCTGCTAGAAATATTTCAAAATCTCCTCCCAGAGGGGAGCACCAGAAACAGAGTATAAAGTGGGCGTGCGGGTCTCTAACAATGCTTTGAGCTCTAAGCACATAGCACCTATAAGCACCGAATGACAGGAAAGGAGCTTCCTATAATCTTCTTGGCTGTCCTTATCATTCTCTGTGTGGACTTTCTATCTAAAGCACTGCTGTCACAAAACCAAACAGTGATGCGGTTTGTTAAAACCCTCTCCATTGTGCCTATGTGTAAAGTGGCCAGGACAGAAGGAGAAAGACATGCTTTCCTCATCCAACACAGGAAATGCAGATGCTGGTTTGCATGCTTCACTAAGGATGATGTGTGGAGAGGTAAATTCAGATTGTTAATTATCTACATCCCCAGATAACCCCAGATGAAGAATGGTTGCAGGAATTGGGTATGTCTATTCTAGTAAAGAGAAGGCCTAGATATGTGTTCCAATATTTAAGTAGCTGCCACAGAGAAGAGAGCATCAATCTATTGTCCAAAGTACCTGAAGGCAGGAGAAGAAGATATGGATCAGAGGTGGTATTCAGCAGGTTCTGACCAGTTCTGGAGAACCAGTAGCAAAAAATTTGAGTAATTTGGAGAACCAGCAAATACCACCTCTGACTGGCCCTGTCCCCATTTCTTCTCTGCCCCCTGAGTCTCAGCTGATCGGCTGGGTCTTATTTTGTTGCCCTGCACAGGAGAACAGAGCTGGAAAGTAGGGAAGGGAATTAGGATTTTGCAATAATCTACCCCCAGGAATGGGGAGGGAATGGAGATTTTACAGTATCGTTCCCCTGCCATTAAAAAGATGCTGGATAGCCACATCCATCAAGTCAAACCACACCCACAGAACCGATAGTAAAAAAGTTTGAATCCCACCACTTATATGGATGGAAACCAATCAAGGAGAGATCCAACCCAGAACTAAGGAGGAATTTCCTGACAGAACAATTAATCAGTGGGTTGACTTGACTCCAGAAATTGTGGGTGCTCCATCATTGGAAGCTTTTAAAAAGATGCTGGACAGCCATTTCTTGGAATGATACAGGGTCTCCTGCCTGAGCAGGGAATGGACTAAAAAACTTCCAACTTTTTTATTCTGTTATTGTTTTGAATTGGCAAATAACTGTTTGCTCTGGAGGCTTCATGAGTCATCATTCCTGACTGGCATTTGTTAAAAATCCAACCTTCAAATTTATACAAAATATCTTCTCCTAGTGACAATATCTCTTTCCAGAATTTTCTAGGACAACACTAGCAAATGTGTACTAATCTCAGATTCTGTACTACTGTTGTAAAAATTGTTTTAATTTCACTATAATTTATATAGGCACATGTAATGGCTGGGAAATATTCTCTGAGTTGTATATTTTTTTCTTCCTAGTATAAGCATTGTGAGTTAGAGAAAAAATAATAATTATCATTGCAGAATATTTGTTCAGATCTACCAGCACATCCTAGCCTTGGAATTTGCTATAAAGGAGGTCAATGGAAATGCTCAGATCTTACCAAATATTACCCTAGGTTTTCATATCACAGATAGCAACTTCATTGCAAGAGGAGCCTATCTGGATTCAATGGCCATTCTCTTCAGTAAGGACAGACTGATTCCTAATTACAAGTGTGGCAAGGAAGTGGATGCAGTGGCAGTTATTGGTGGACCAAGTCCTGATGTCTCTATTTTCATGGCCAGAATTCTGAGCACTTTCAAAATTCCCCAGGTAAGGTGGAATGTCTTGATGCATGAGCATTCAATTACCTTCCTTAGCTTCATTTCTATCTCTATTTGAAACTCCATCTTCATCTCCACCTCCATCTCTATTTGCAACTCCATTTTTTCTAGAGATGAAGATTTGTTCTGTTTCACTTTAACCAACTCTCCTTGTCTTCTTATTATATTTTTATATAATCCTTAATCTCTCCAGTTTGCATATGGCTCATCTCCAGTGCTGAAGGAAAAAACCCAAGAAGTTTTCTTCCACCGAATGTTTCCAAATGGGAATTATCAGTACAAAGGGATTTTGCAATTGCTGTTGCATTTTGGGTGGACATGGATTGGCATGATTTTTCTAAATTATGAAAATGGAGAAAGATTACTATGGAATGTGCTCCCTATGTTTTCCCAGAGTGGGATTTGCTTTGAGTTCATGCAAGAATTGCCTGCAATAGATTTCTCATCTGGCTTTGAAAGAATTGTAGCACGATTTTTGGAAATATATAAAGTCGTGGTCCATGGTACAGTAAATGTTGTCTTCTTTCATGGAGAAATTCAGACCATTCTGATGTTGAGATTGCTCCCATGGGTTGCAGATATGGCAAAGTTACCAAAACAGAAAAAAGGGGTAGTCTGGATTATGGTAGCCCAGGTGGAATTCACTTTCCTTTCCTTTCAAAGATATATGCACATTGATGTCCTCCATTGGGCTTTTTCTCTTGCAATTCACTCCAAGGAGGTAGTGGGTTTCCAAAGATTTCTTCAGATGAAAAAACCTATCTCAGAAATAGCTGATGACTTTATCACAGGATTCTGGAAGGAAGTATTTCTTTGTTCCTTCTCTGACTTCTTCTCAGATGGGACAGCTGGGAGGATTTGCACTGGGGAGGAGAAGCTGGAGTCTGTTCCTGGTTCTGTGTTTGAAATGAGCATGACAGGCCATAGCTATAATGTCTACAATGCAGTCTACGCTGTGGCACATGCATTGCATGACACGCAGTCCTCAGATTGGAAAGGTCCAAATCAGAAGCTTCAGAATGATCAACTGTGGCAGGTAGTGTCTTGAAATTACTACACATTAATGTCACTGCACCTGCTTAGTCCAGCTCAGTTCTCTTCATAGTGTGATAAAACTAATAAGTTAAATAACTTTCTGTTCCCAGGCAGTGAGTCTTTAGGTGTAGTGAATTGAAATCCCAGTTTGATGGAATTCAAACCTGCACAGGAGATTTCAAATCCTAATAAAACGTTGAACATACACTACTAAAGTATAACCAATGAAGATTATTTATTTATTTATTTTATTTATTTATTTGATTTGCCAATTGTTTACAAGATAATAAGTATAAGTGTATACATAGTTGTGAATACATGAAATGGGTACATATAAGAAAAATAAAAGAAGAATAAGAGAAACAATAGGACAGGGACGGTAGGCACGTTGGTGCGCTTATGCACGCCCCCTACAGACCTCTTAGGAAAGGGGTGAGGTCAATAGTAGTCAGTCTAAGGTTAAAGTTTTTGGGGTTTGGGGAAGAAACTACAGAGTCGGGTAGAGTATTCCAGACATTGACCACTCTATTGCTGAAGTCGTATTTCCTGCAATCAAGTTTGGTGCGGTTAACTTTGAGTTTGTATCTATTGTGTGCTCTTGTGTTGTTATGGTTGAAGCTGAAGTATTCATTGACAGGTAGGACATTGCAATGTATGATTTTATATACCATGCTTAAATCAGACCGAAGACGGCGTAATTCAAGGTTTTCTAGTTCTAGAATTTCAAGTCTGGTAGCATAAGGTATTCTACAACGAGTAGAGGAGTGGAGAACTCTTCTTGTGAAATATTTCTGGAATTTCTCAATTGTGCTAATATCAGATACGTAATGTGGGTTCCAGACTGATGAACTGTATTCGAATATTGGTCTAGCAAATGTTTTGTATGCTCTGGTTAGTAGTGTGATATCAAAACTGATTAAATGGTATATCCTAGTGATCAGCAGTGATAACCAGTGTAATAGTGGCTTTCTGTTGTCACTTAACAAGCAGGTGCCCTTTAGAACACAAGGTCATTTTTTTAAAAAATGAGGAAAAATATTACAACATTTAATACAAACTCTATCACTGAAATACTGAGTATAACACAGTGATGCAAATACAAAAGGCTCTGAGATTTCCATTTATATTCATTATTGTCTCTCTTTGCTGTCCTTTAAAAATGCTCATGTTCTAAATTTCAATGAATACTTTTCTATCTCTGCTCTATCTTTTCATTCATATTTGAAGTACAACAATTCATCAGTTTAGGGTCAGATTTCATTTGAGCAATTCCAAAGTCAACATGTATATTTCTGCAACTAGCAAGACAGAACAGAGAAAATAAGGAATAAGTGAGTTATCTGGGAGACACAGCCAATCTCATTGTACACATGTGGTACTCTGACAATAAAGGTAATAATAAATGTTGTGACAATATTTGGAGTTGATTAATATAGTATGTAGACAGGCCTGGAGATAAGGAACAGATGATAAGATTTTAGAGAGAACAAGTTATATTTCAATATGACATCTAAATGTTGGGAAGGAAAGGGTGTCAAAATAGATCTTCCAAGTAACACAAATTGGACCCATGTTTAGGATATTGGACCTATCTACATCTTCCACAGATATTAATTACTTGAACCAGGTAAATTCATATTTTACATTGGTATTACAGAACAATTAAAAATTCATTCATTTATCCAACTATTGAATGGGAGCTTCAAAGACCATTTACCACAGACTATTCTGACTGAGTATAATGGAACATCCTGCCATATGGAAATGTTTAATTATTAACACTAACAAGCATAATATTCTTAAAGCATGCATAAATAAATAACTACAAACATGTATATCCTGTAAATCATCAGCTCTCTATTAATTATCAATGACCAACGTGTATTTTTTTTAAAGTTGGGTTTTTCTATTTCAACTTAGCTCCATCATTATCTAAGAAGAGTCTCATTCAACAATAATGCTGGAGATGAAATTTCCTTTGATTCAAATGGAGAATTATTGGCTGGATTTGATATTATCAATTGGATCACATTCCCAAATCTGTCATTTAACAAGGTAAAAATAGGAAAAGTGGATCCCTTTGCTTCTGAAAATAACTGTTTCACAACTTTGGTAGATACCTTCACATGGCCCACTGAGTTTAATCAGGTGAGGATATACTTCAGAACTTTAACTTTAGAATAATTTTGTTTTCACTTTAACTGTACACTAATCAGCATACATTAAAATGAAATTTGATACAGCTATCAAAGGGTCACCACCTTTAATATATACTACATAACATGACAAACAAACAAACAAATAAATTATGCATATACCCACATACCCACATACATTATATGACAAAGAGAAACAACACCACCTAGTTCGAATGTATACATGGCAAGAAAAACGAATCTTGCAAGTTTACCAGATGGATGGCATAGGGAACAAAGCTGTTACAGAATCTGGTAGTCCTGCTAGAAATATTCTGAAACCTTCTACCAGAGGGAAGCAATAGAAACAGAGCATAAAGTGGGTGTGTAGGATCTCTAACAATGCAGGATAAGAGTTACACTAATATTGAAGAAATTGTTGAATATAATCAATTAAAAAGGATGAAAAAAGAGACAAAATAAAATGTGAATGACATAAATTAAAATAATTTTTAATTATGTTAAATACTTACATTGAATTGTTGAATTGTCCTACAGCTAATTGTCCTATAGCTAATTGTCCCACAGTGAGTTGACCACGGCAAGTTGGCTATGGCAAGTTGGCTATACCAAGGTGTCCCATTCCACACTGATATTTATCAAAACAGTAACATATATTCTTGCTCCTGACCAATCCGTATGACGGATATTGTTTAGAATATTTAGACATATTTGCTAAAATTTAATATATATTCTTCTTTCTTGACTTACAGATCCAACCTCTTTCTCTATGTAACAATAAATGTACCCCTGGATATAGAAAATCCACAAAGGAAGGGAAGCCATTTTGCTGCTACAATTGTCTTCAGTGTCCATTTGGGAAGGTTTCTCAGCAGCAAGGTAAGAAATGTCATGGAACGAGCTTCCAGACTATACTGCTTGTGCTTTGCTTAAAATTTTGATTATGATTCTGCAATGTAATGTAGAAGACTCAAAGCAAAACAAAAGAAAAGGAGCAATAGCAATATATATTAGAAAACACTTATAATCAAAACAAGTTTATGCAGACGAGGAGGATAGAATTTTAATGTTAGAAGTATATGTAATTTTTTTAAAAAAAATGTTGTTAACTTTCATATATGCACCAAATAAGAAACAGGAAAAATTCTATAACAAATTATATAAAAAATAATAATAGAACTGGAATATGAGAATATATGTTTGGTAGGTGACTTTAATGTGATAGTGATTCAAGAAAAAGACTATAAGAGTATGGGGAAAAAAGGAAAACATTACCAAAAATATTCTATGAAATGATAAATGAATTAGGATTACAATTAGGTAAAGAATAAGAAACTATATAAATACTTATATCTATATTCATATCTATCTATATTTATTTATATATTAAGTTAAAATTATATAATGAAAGAAATGTGTACATAAAAAGATGATAAGGAAATGAGAGATTATTCTAACTGAATTTCAAGAGGACCAAATAGAGATGGGAAAGGAAGAAGGTGCAGTAGGTGGACAAGTGGAGACTAAAGAACAACGTGAAGTAAGATCAACGAGAGCTGTTAGACCTAAATATAAATTATAACTATGGAGGAAAAAAAATTGATTTCTTTGAATATAAATGGACTGAATTCAGCTACTAAAAGAAGGAAAACCTTTCATAAAATAGAGAAATTAAAATTTGACATAATTTGCCTACAAGAAGTACACATTACAAAACAACATCAACAATTATTGGTGCGACCAAAAATAGGGAAAATTTTTACTTCTCTGACCCACTGTAAGAAAAGAGGAGTGGTTTTGTACATTAAAGAAACCATTCCAGCAAAACTGATTTATACTGATGAAGACGGAAGAGTATTAATGGTTGAAATAGTGGATAACAATACAAAAATACTCCTGGTTGCAATCTATGCTCCGAATGATAAACAAAAAAGATTTTATAAAAAATTACATATGAAAATAATTGAATTGGACTATGCTAATATATTTATAATGGGAGATTTTAATGGAATTGTAGACAATGAATTGGACTATACAGCAAAAATAACACGACAAAATAGGAAGATCCTCCCTAAATCCTTTTTTGAAATGATAGAGGAACTAAATTTAAAAGATATATGGAGGGAAAGAAATACTAAAACTCAACAATATACTTTCTATTCGAATAGACATTCATCATGGTCCAGAATAGATATGATTTGGACGTCAACATAATTATTATCTAATATTCAAGAAATAAATATTGAAACAAGTACATGGGCAGACCATAACCCAATGACAATTAAATGGAAAGGACAAAAAAGAAGATCTAGATGGACATTAAATAATACTATTTTAAAGGAAAAAGACTTTACACAATGGATGGAAAAAGAAAAGAACTGGCCTTCTTCTTTAATGAAAACAGAAAAGAAGATACTTCAATACAGAATGTTTGGGACACAATGAAGGCATATGCAAGAGGATTGATAATGGATTATACAAAGAAAAAGAATATTAGGAAGAGGCAAATGATTAAAACTTTAGAAGATGATTATAAAAAATTGGAAAAAGAATTACAGAGAACGCCACAGAAAAAAGATATTAAATTTAAAATGGACATAATCAAACATAAAATGGATCAAACAGAGAAAGAAGAATTGGCGCAAAAAATCAGAAGCGCTAAACAGAACTACTTTGAGGATGCAAACAGGCCAGGTAGATGGTTAGCATACAAACTGAGAAAAGAGAAAGAATCAAGGAGAATACTACAGTTAATGGACAAACAAGGTCAAGTTTGTCATGGTAATAAGGAGAAAAAGAGAATTATTCGAGACTTTTATGCACAATTATATAAGCAGGAGGATTTTGATGAGGGGAAAATCAAACAGTATTTACAAAATGCTAACCTACCTAAGATACCTGATGAAACTGGGAAAATGTTAGAAAATCCTATAACAATGATGGAATTAACTGAAGCACTCAATAAGCAGAATAACGGGAAAGAACCAGGACCAGATGGTTTCCCGGCAGAATTTTATAAAACATTACAAGAATCGTTGAGTATTTCATTGTTAGAAATTATGAATGAAGCTATGATAAATAAGAAAATACCTAAAACATGGTCAGAAGCTTATATTACGCTTATCCCAAAAGAAGGGGCTGACCCATCACAAATTAAGAACTATAGACCTATTTCTTTATTGAATGCAGATTATAAAATATTTGCTTCAATTTTGGCAGAAAGGCTTAAAAAATACCTAAATAATTTTATCCATCCTGATCAGAATGGATTTCTACCAAAGAGACAAATTAAAGACAACATGAGAGTAATTTTGGACACTTTGGAATACTATGAGGCACACCCTGAAAAACAAATGGCTTTGATATTCTTAGATGCCCAAAAGGCATTTGATAACGTGAATTGGAGATTTATGTTATTATTATTGGAACAGATGGGCTTTGCTAGAAAATTTATTCAAGCAATAGAAGCTATATAGTACAAGCAAACAGCAAAAGTGATGATAGACGGAGAATTTACAGACCTTATCAATATTAAAAAAGGCACAAGACAAGGATGTCCATTATCCCCTTTGTTATTTGTATTGACTTTGGAAGTGTTAAATAGAAATATTAGAGAGGATACAAATATAAAAGGAATGAAAGTTAAAAAGGAGGAATTTAAATTGCAAGCCTTTGCGGACGACTTGGTCTTTATTCTGGAAGACCCTCTAGAGACAGTTTTAAAATTACTGGAAAAGATAGAGATGTATGGTGAGATGGCTGGCTTGAAAATAAATAAAGACAAAACAAAGATTCTGACAAAAAATATGTTATTAAGGCAAAGAGAAGAGTTGGCAGATCTATTGAAAATTCAAGTTACAAATAAAGTTAAATACTTGGGGATATTTTTGACGTCAAGATGTATTACACTGAAAGAGAATAACTATATTAAACTTAAACAGCAGATAGCATCTGACTTGAAAAAATGGGAAAACCTACAATTATCTTTGATAGGTAGAATTTCAACAATTAAAATGAATATTTTACCCAGAATTTTATATTTGTTTCAAACAATACCAATTAAATTAGGTAAGGATTATTTTAAAGAATTAAATAAAATTGTGTTGAAGTATATATGGCAAGGTAAGAAAGCGAGAATAAAACTAAAACTTTTACAGGATGCTAGAACTAGAGGAGGATTTGGCCTTTCTAATTGGGAGTTGTATTATCAAGCTGCAAACTTAATGTGGGCTAAAGAATGGATAACGTTAAGAAAGTCTAGATTACTGGCATTGGAAGGACATGACTTATTATTGGGTTGGCATGCTTTTTTATGGTATAAGGGAACTAAATCGCAGGGTTATTTCAGAAGGCACTATATACGGGAATCGTTATGGTTGAATTGGGAGAAAATTAAGAAACAATGTTATTTGAAAATACCAGTTTGGTTATCAACTATCGAAGCCTTTTCTTATCCTATAATTTATAAGAAGGAACAAACAGTTAGATATGGGGAATTACTAGATGAAAAGGGTGAACTTAAAACGATGCAAAATTTAGAAGAACAAGGCATAAAGATGAATTGGTTTTAATATAGTTATATGCGCAAATACACTCAAGGTATCTTAAAAATTCTAAAACAGAAGGATTTTATGATAAATTGACTGATTTAGATAGGATTTTGACAGGTTCTGATGAAAAAGTGATTAAAAAACTATATAGTTATTTGTTGGAAATTAAATTAGAGGAAGAACAAGTCAAAGAAACAATGATTGTTTGGGGGAAGAACTTTGGATATGGGATTGATTTAGAGAAATGGCAAAAATTGTGGTCTCAAAATTATAAAATGACAATGTCAGTAGCATATAAAGAAAATTCGTATAAGATGTTTTACAGGTAGCATTTCCCCCCGACAAGAATAGCAAGAATGTTCAAAAACAAATCTGAAAAGTGCTGGAAATGTCATCAGATCCCTGGCTCATATTACCATATGTGGTGGACTTGTGAGGAGGCCAGGAAATACTGGACTAGAATTCGCATATGGTTGGAAGAAATGACAAAAGAACATATAGATTTGAAACCAGGGATTTTTCTATTGGGAATCTTACCTGATACATTTAATAAAAACTTAAAGTATTTGATTGTAAATGTGTTAACAGCGGCTAGGATTATATTTGCTAAAAATTGGAAGAGTGAGAAAATACCATTAGAGGAAGAAATTATTAAGAAAATACTGGAATGTGCTGAAATGAGTAGATTGACATTTGAAATTAGAGAACAAGAAAAACAATTTTATGAAGTTTGGGATCTTTTTTATCAATGGTTAGATAATACAATATAATAATAGAATATTTAGAAACCTAGGAAATAACGAATATACATTTTTTTTGTTTTGATAACATTTTTAGAATATTTTATTAAGATAGACTTGGTATGATTTTACGATTTGTTATAAAATAAATTAACTAAATTATAGTTATCTCGCTTAAGTATGAATTAGTCAAATTATAGTCAAATGATTGTTTAATAATGATATTAGGATATATAATTGTTGATTGATAATATGAGTTATTATGTAATATAATTATTATGATGACTATGAAATGGATGCACAAAAAGGAGTGGTAAACCAACCGATACACTGTCTGTAAATTTATGAAGAATGATGATGATTTTATGTTATGTTTTATGTGTTTTTATTTGTTGTTAAAATCAATAAAACTTTTACCAAAAAAAAAAAAAAAAAGAAAGATGATAAGGAAATGTAAAAGATGTCTTGATGTTGATATAATGATGTATATTTTTAAATTTTGAAAACTAAATAAAATTTAATGAAAAAATAAAGAAAGAAAGGGGGGGAAAGACTCAAAGCAGATACCTTCCAGGTAGATTAGATCATAACATCCCAAATGTTATATGCAGATTATGAATTTTGAGAGTTGCAACCCCAAATATCAAGGAAGGCTCCAAAATGAACTGGGCAGTGGAAGTGGATTAAATATAAAATAATAAAAAAAAAATCTGATGAATTTTATTATATGAAATCCAGAGAAGAATCCAAAAAGAACTTGTTTGTTTGTTTGTTTTATCATATTTACAGTGTCCAAATCTCCCACATAGATTGATACTCCAAAGAATAATGCAGTACTACTTCACTTGATTAAATATGTAGAATACTTTTGTTAAACTAAGATATTTTTGCAATATGTTTCTATTTATTTTATGATGCATTATTTTAAATTGCTCAATGACTGAAATGAAGAAGAAATGAAATATATACTTTCTAATAGTTTGTTTACTAATTACTTATTTATTGTGTGCCTTTGAGTCAATCTTGACTCCTAGTTAGTGGTTAGCCATTGCCTCCTTTCTAGGGCTAAAACAGAATGGCTGGTTCAAGATTACCCAGTGGCCTTTATGCCTAGGTAGGACTAGAACTCCCAGTATTCCAGCTTTTAGCCTTGTTCTTTACATCTATCTATCTATCTATCTATCTATCTATCTATCTATCTATCTATCTATCTGTCTGTCTGTCTGTCTGTCTGTCTGTCTGTCTGTCTGTCTGTCTGTCTGTCTGTCTGTCTGTCTGTCTGTCTATCTATCTATCTATCTATCTATCTATCTATCTATCTATCTATCATATCATTCATTCATTTCTCTATCATCTACCTATCATCTGTCTATCTGTCTGTTTGATCTAATCTAATCTAATCCTCTTTTTTTCTCCCAGACTCAGGTGATTGCTCCCAGTGTCCGGAAGGTTCCTATGCAAACCTCAACCAGGATTCATGTACCACTAAAGATGTACACTTCTTGTCATATAATGAACCTCTGGGAGTTGTTTTGGTCATGCTTGCTATCTGTTTTTCTTTCATCACAACTTGTGTGCATTGGATCTTTGTTAAGTACCAAGATACTCCAATTGTCAAGGCCAACAATCGAAACCTCACCTATTTACTCCTCATTGCCCTGCTGCTCTCCTTCCTTTGTGTTTGTCTATTCATTGGTCATCCCAACAATGTAATGTGTGTCTTTCAACAACCTGCATTTGCTATCATCTTCTCTGTGGCAGTCTCTTGTGTGTTAGCCAAAACCATCATTGTGGTGTTAGCTTTCATGGCCACCAAACCTGGATCAAGGATGAAAAAATGGGTGGGAAAAGATTTGGCAAACTCAATTGTTATTTCTGGCATTTCAATTCAAGTCATCATTTGGCTTACAACTTCTCCTCCATTTCTTCATTTCGATGCACACTCCTTGTCTGAAGAAATAATCTTAGAATGCAATGAAGGTTCCACTATAATGTTCTATTGTGCCCTAGGATTCCTGGGGTTGCTAGCCACAATTAATTTTATGGTGGCTTTCTTTTCTAGAAAATTACCTAACAGTTTCAATGAAGCCAAATTTATTACTTTCAGTATGTTGGTCTTTTGCAGTGTTTGGTTATCCTTTGTTCCAAGTTACGTAAGCACCAAAGGAAAATACATGGTGGCTGTGGAGATCTTCTCCATTTTGACTTCTAGTTTTGGATTACTTGGCTTCATCTTTTTCCCCAGATGCTTTATCATTGTGATGAGGCCAGAACTGAATGACAAGAAACAACTCTTAAAGGGTAAACATTAAAACAAGTGAAAATTGATGACCCCTCTGAAGGAGATACATGTGGTTAAATCCCATTCCATAAAAGAGTAATTGAAATGACATTGTTCTTAAGGGTGTTAATAAAACTGACTCCAAACAACAGATTAAGATTATTCCTCTTCCCATTTCTCTTCTTCTTTAAATTAAATCTCAATTGGAGAGATATTGAGGCTTATTCAGACTATGTCATTTTATTGGTTAGTAAGGTTAGGATTTTGAATAATTTATTCTAAGTTATTTTTTTTATTTTGCCAATAATATTCTTTATTCAGAAATATTTGTTTGATTCTACACTTTTTCTCTATACCATTAATAATGAGCTTTATTCCTTCTCATCTAAACTGTATCCCTAAATCAGCTCAAACTTTGTGCATATTTAATAATACGTTCATCCAAGAGGTGAAAAGTTCTGATAAAAGAAACTATTCCTTAATTCGGTGGTTTCCAACTTTTGTGGCTTGGCAGCCTGGTGGTGGGAGAGTGAAAATGGACTATGTGAGGGGTAGGACTATGTGACCCTTCCATGAATGGTGTTGGGGGTGCACACATACACAGTTCTTGTACAAATTGTGGACCTGTGCAAGTAGGGGGGCTGGTGTGCACACACACAAGTGTTTGCCAGCCCACCACTCATGAAAGTTGAATTGTGCATACATGCTTGAACCAGCAAATCACATGGCCTAATTCTGAATAGAACACAGCCCAGAATTAGGGCACTGCCTGGGGGTTGGGACCCCTGTTCTAATTCACCAGAATGTGTCTGGTGGACATGTTAGATTGGGATAAGGATCCAAGTTTGAGTCAAATAATGTTTCCTTAGCAGCTTCTTTCATGAACCATTGTGTATAGCAATTCTATTATCAGTAGGATTAATAAATTTTTTGAACTGAAGAATGACTTTCCAAACTACGATTGCATAGATATCTATTTTCAACTCTTCCCATTGTATCTCTAATTGCTGGGCTTTGGTATTACAATGACCGATATAGTAAAAAGATACCTGCTGAAGGGTAGGGACAAGAAAGGAGCCTACTCTGAATGCCTACCGGCATTCAGGCATCCTGCAGTTAAAGATAACACCACCCAAAATATTCATTTCACAGAGGCAGCCAGTCACCTCCGTGATCCCTGGCTAACATGTGCCATATGCTAAATGTGTAAATAACCTGCAGAAGGTAATGCCATAGCCAAGAACTCTTCCTGGGCTATTCTTTATTGATTGGAGCAATGAGCATCAAGCTTGCCAAAGACTCATTTGTTATTCTTCCAAAGTCCTTTTGGTAATCAAAATGAGTCTAGAAAATGCTGTTAGTCAACTCATTCCCCCCCTCTCATTTGTGTGTGTGTGTGTGCGCGCGCGCGCGCGTGCATGTGTGCATGTGCCTGCATGTGCGTGCACGCACACACACACTCGCACACACACACACACACACAACATTGGAGCACTCTGAAGCTGAATGCTCCCCTTCGAAAATTACCAAATAGGAGGAGGTGGTCTCAGGGTCTTCTACTGTGTTAGACTTATGTTACACCCTCAAGGACATTGCTGGGTTAAGAAACTAGATCCAATTTCTCCAGTGTTTTGTTTTGTTTTTAATTTTGGAAAAAAAGACTTCTTGGACCCATGAAGTAGCCAATGTTTTTGGATTTCAGAGTTGGCAACAAGTAACCAACTTAATCTGAGCGCCTGGATCCAAAATCAGATAAAGGAGGCAGGATAGTAATGCTTAAATTTTGGGGTAATTTGAGCTTCTAGCTCTACCAGTGACATAACTTCAAAAATCCAGGAAACATAGTGAAAAGTCTCAGCCAAAGCACATTCCCAAATGAAACTGGATAGGGATCATATCTTTCTTCCCTTCCTACTGTTGGAAAATTAATCAAATATGAACCGTGGTGACGTAGTAATCAGAGTGCAGAGTGCAGTACTGCAGCCTACTTCTGCTGACTGCCGGCTGCCTGGCAGTTCAAATTGGCAGTTTGAATCTCATCAGGCACAGGGTTGACTCAGCCTTCCATCCTTCCAAGGTAGGTAAAATGAGGATCTAGATTATTGGGGCAATATACTCTCTGTAAACTGCTTAGAGAGGGCTGTAAAGCACTATTAAGTCTAAGTGCTATTACTATTGCTATCTCCAAGGGTTGTTCTATAACCTAAAAGGGGAAATTGATTCTTCCCTTTCTACTTTCTTCAATCCAGAAACTTCCTCTCTATTTCTCTATTCCCTTCCTTCCTTAACAATCCTGTGAGGCAGACTGCACTAAAAGAGAATTGCACACACTTGTAATGAATTCACACAGTGAATTCTCATGATTGGTGGTGGACAACCTGGGTCTCTTAGTCCTACTTTAACAATTGCTCCATGGTGGCTCCAATTCAGTATGAGCCTGTGGATAAATTTACATTGCAATATTTTATAAATAAAATGTTTTAAGTTCAGAAAATATCTATGATACAATCCATTTGCCCAGCTCCAGTTAATTTCCAATGGTTCTTTTATGACAAAAAGGTGAATGATCAACACATACAAATGTCCTTGGAGATTCTCAGTCATCCAGGTCATGGTTGTCCCAAAGATGCTTTTTCAAGAGGTAACTGGATTTTCTGTTTTTTTCTTTGAAGACACTTTGCATCTCACTCAAGAAGCTTCTTCACCTCTGACTGGATGGTGGGGAATGGAAGGATTTATACTCCTTGCAGACAGCCAGAGATTTGCATTCTTTTAGCAGGTTGTTAAGGTCACCTGGAGGGTTATCTGTGTCATCAGGGTCACCTGAGTGGTACAACTGTGTTGTGGACAACACAGCCCTTTCAACAGTTCCAAGAAGGCTGCACACCAATTTGCACTACTAGGTGACCCTGATGACACAGATGAACCTTCAGGTGACCTTAATGACCCGCTAAAAAAATACAAATGACCAGTTGTCTGCAAGGAGTATAAATCTATCCATTCCCCACCATCCAGTCCAAGCTGAAGAAGCTTCTTGGATGAGAAGCAAAGTGTCTTAAAAGAAAAAACAGAAAATCCAGTTGCCTCTTGGAAAAAAAAAAAGCATCTTTGGGAAAAACACATACAAACATGCCCATCCACATTCACACCCTCATCATCAGGTATATTCATTTGCTAAACAAATAAATGTCTATGCATATCTCATCCTTCTCTTCATTAAACTTCAAAACTATAGCATAATTTTTTTCCATTAAAATTCCATTGCTTTTCTAAAACAAAAGTACACCTAAGATTCACGAAACATGTTTATTTTTCAGTGCTGCATGGAATTCTTGGAACCACTGACTACTTTGATATTATCAAATTAGCCATAATTATTATGCCTTCTATTTTTTGTCTTTGGGCAGTTCAAATGACTGTATACAAAACTACACAGCAAGGCTGGATAAAAATATTATAAATAGTTCTTATTCTTTTCTCAGCATGTGCTTTAGGAGCACCAGACACTGATACCTTCCTCTCTACTTTTCTTTTTCTCTCTCTTTAATTGGCTGAGAATGTCAGGAAAGTATGTCTTCTCTCTATTAAAAATATGGAATGTGGACTTCCGGTTTCGCCAGGCTTTGGAGGCGGCGGGGTTTCGCGATCTCTGCGATCCCCGCTGCGCTAGCCGTTCTTGGTTCCTCCGACCCAGACGGGTCTGGAGGATAAGGTTGCCCCGTAGAGGCAACCGAAGACAGGGAGGATCCGGACAGGGGGTTGGGGTGTTCGCAGACCCCTTCCCCACCCGGCATAACCTCCTTTTCTCAAGTCGGTCCAGCGGCGGTCAGCAATGGCCGTCACAAAGAAGTCAGCAGCCGGACAAGATCGTGCTGGAGGAAGAAGGAGAAAGTTTTGAAGCGAAAGGTTTTTTTGGCTGAACTGGGACTAGAAGATACATTTAATACCCTGAAATCTAAGATTTGGTTGTTTTTTTTTTTTGAAAGATACTTTGTTTCCAGAAGAGATTTGCGAGTGAAAGTGTTTAAAGTGAAAGTTTACTCTCCTTCCACATGGAATTAACAAATGAATACTGAAAATCCTACTATTTTACAAAAGGTAAAAATTTAAAGCTTCTTGTTATAAATGGGAAGGGAGAGGACAAAAGGAAAATTTATATTAAGATTTTGTTGAAGGAGATGCCTGGAAGATTTTGAAGATTGGAAGTTACTGTAATAAGAATTTAAAATACAGATTGGCTTTTTTTTCTCCCTTTGCAACTGATATTACCCAGGAAGAAGGGAAGAACTTTGTGCCTTGTTTGGATTGTTTGATGACTTTGGGACTTTGGGAATTGTTTTAAGCTTGGAAATATCTTTGGCTGTTTTAAGAAGAAGAAGAAGAAGAAAACAAAAAAAAGAGAGGATTTACAATGACTTTATCTGCTGATGAACTGAGAGAGGAATATGGCAAAATAAAGAAAGACGATGTGGGAGAAATTTTTTGCTTTTTAGAAATGGCGCTTGCTACTTATCAGCAAATACAACAATTGATGGAAGAAGAAGAAGAAGAAGAAGCCATCTTTAACGAACCCACAGAGTTGATTAAGAAAGGAAGGAGAAAGAGAGGGGGAAAAAAGGATATAAGACTTAAAAAAATATCTAAGAAAGTGAAAAATAAGATGCAAAATCAATACAAGGCTAGAAAGCAAATGGAAAGAGAAATACAACAGAGAGGGGAAGTTAAGGGGGGTAAAAAGACCAGATGGGATAAGACAGGGAGGAAGAAGGGGGGGAAAGGCCACAAGGGTATGAAACAAGATGCGAAAAAGAAATTGTTTTTTTTTAAAAACAAGTTTTATTAATTTTAAAAACAAACACAAATACATATAACATAAGACATAACATAAAGAAAATAAAAAATCATCTTTTCTGAAGGTTGCTCAATCCCGGGTCAAAACTCTTTATACAGACACAACTTCAAATTCATATTCATTTTATATATCATTCATATCTTATTACCATCTTCACTTTTATATATAGTTTCTTTTCTCTCTTAAATTCTCTTAATTTTATTTTATTCATCTCATCTCAGTTCAAATCATAATATTTATTATTCTTTGTCTGTTTATTTCCAGCTATCCATTTGCTTTCTTCCTTAAAATAAAATAAAAAAACTTCTCCTGTCCACTAATTGGAGTATAACGCCTTTACCTCTTTCCTCTACATTTATAATATTTAATATAAAACACCTAACTTACATTGGGATCCTGCTTGGTACATTCAAAAATTATACAATATTATCACTACCAGAACTAATCTATTCATTAATATTCATATTCTTTTATAACATAAAAAACTTAGCACATTGCTTTTCAATTAATTAACATACTTTTGTGGGAGGACCTACTTTCCAATTATTCTCCCCCCCATCACATATTTTAAATCATTATTTCATTAAGGTAATCCTCCTTCTCCTCCTCTCCCCAACATTCTTTTATACCTTAACCATTCTATCCATTCAATTTAATATCATATCTTTTTAATAATAGTTATATTTTCCACAGTTATTCCCCCCCCCCACATCATATCTCCAATCTTTATTTCTTAAAATGTTCCCCTTTCCTTAACACCAATTTCACTAAGTTATATTAAATATTTTACCACATTTTAAATTACACTTTATTTCCAACCTTCTAAAAGTTATTTCTAAGTACAAATATAAAAAACAATCTTGTGTACCTTTAGAATCCCTTCATCAATAAGATTACCCATTGTCTCTAAAAAAGATTTGTTTCTTTACATCTTGCTCTCTACTACTGAGGCCTCTCATCCCTTTTCTCCCTTGCTTGTTCTTCTCTCTGTCCTCATTACCCCTTCGTCTCTCCACCTCTCTTCCTCTCCAGCTTCCTCCCCTCTGCAGTTTTCTAACATAATACCTCCTTTTCATCTTATTTTTCTTTTTTTGGATTGCTTTTACAGATCTTAAAGTCTCTTTTTCCTTTTTCTCCTTCTCCTTTCTTTGCCCAGCCAAAGTGACTTGTTCCTCCAAGATGGCTTCTTCTTCCTCCAAATCTTCTTGGTATTCAATCCCTTCCACGTAAGCATAAACCGCCACTTCTAAATACTGACACAGAGTATCAAAAACATCCTTCCCTTCTCACTTTTCCTCTTGAATTTTTTGACGTAAAGGTTCCAAATCATCCACAAATGATGTCATTGTGAAGAGAAAAAGTTTTCCCAAACAACCACCCAGATGTTTTTAATCAAAGATAATTTTCAAAAGTAATAAAATCACCAAGCAATCCAAGTAGATCATTTCTTTAGGCACCTTCTCCTTCCTCAATTTCTCTTTCTGGGGTTAAAATTGGATCACAAAGTTGCATTTAATATATATCTTCAGAAGCCTTGTTAATATTTATATCTCCTTAAAATTCCAGGCATACTCCTCATTTCCAAATTATAGTCCAGCTTTCACTCTCCCTTCCCACTCACAGCATAAAAAAAGAAAAAGCAGTTTTTTTTTTTTAAGAAAGAAAAAAATCATTCAGAAATCCTTATCTCTTCAGTGTTTAATTACCTGAATTTTCAGATTTCTCTTACTGTTCCATAGCTGTCACATTAGGAAGGAGAGTGAAAAGAAAAAAAAACTTTCCCTTTAAGAGTTCTATCCACGGCTTGTAACTCCCTCTGGAAACAATGTAGCAACTTCTCCAACAGTTCTCCGATCCCCGGAGGTTCCTTGCTTAGCAACTTTATCCCGGACCATAGGCAACTCTCACGATTCTCCGATTCTCTTCCTCCTGCACATTCTTATCCGTCTGCAGGTTTCTTTGAGGCGGCCATTGCTGACCGCCGCTCCTCCGCCTAGGGAAAAGGGGGTTTAGCTGGCTGGGGAGGGGGTCTGCGACACCCCCTACCCCCTTTCCAGATCCCCCCTGTCTTCAGCAGCCCCTACAGGGCAGCTATATCCCCCAAATCCAAGTGGTTCGGGGGAACCTAGTCGATGAGCCCGGCAGGGATCGCGCTGGATCGCGGAACCCTGCCACCACCGAAGCCTCGCAAACAGGAAGTCCAAGAAGAAAGTCTAAGAAAGTGAAAAATAAGATGCAAAATCAATACAAGGCTAGAAATCAAATGGAAAGAGAAATACAACAGAGAGGGGAAGTTAAGGGGGGTAAAAAGACCAGATGGGATAAGACAGGGAGGAAGAAGGGGGGAAAAGGCCACAAGGGTATGAAACAAGATGCGAAAAAGAAATTGTTTTTTAGGGACAAAGGGTAATATAATTTTGTTTTAAAAGGATTCTGCAAGGTACATAAGATAGTATTGTAGTATTTGTATTAGAGATAGAAAATTATAATTTTATAAGACTTGAGTAAAGACTAAAATATTAAAGGTTTAATAATGGTAGAATTTAAGATTTAATAAAATATTAAAAGGAAGGTTTAAAAGACTTAGTTTAAATATAGATTTTAATTGACTATTGTGTGGATGTTAGTATGAATATATTATTGTAATATTTGTTTTTGAAATAGATAATTGGAATGTTATGAGATTTAATGTTTAATTATATATTTAATTATGGTATGGATTTACTATTTTCTTTTTGTAAGTAGTATGTACTAAGCAGAATCAGATAGGGAACTTGGTGTTACCTTAAATGTTAATTTAGAGGTGCGATGGAAAGGCATCATACTTTGATTTGTGATTTCAGGAGAAATTCTTTTATTTTATTATGGGGAATGAGATAAATAGACAATTGGAAACGAATGGACAAAGGATAGAAATATAATGATTTAAATTAAGATAATAAACAAAATAGAATTAAGAAGAGTGGAAAGCGGGGAGAAGTTATAAAGAAGACACAGAATGGTAATTAAGATAGGTAATGGCATATAAGATGAATATGAATTTAATTGAAGTCCATACAAAGAGAGGTAATCCGGGGCCAAGCTACTTTTTTGAAAAAGAAGTTTTACTTTATGTGTTTTGTGTGTGTATGTTTATCTGAGATTTAATAAAACCTTGGAGGAAAGCGGGAGGAGAATAATTGCAAATAAGACAGAGGGAAATATGAATAGGATGATTAAATTTAAAGAGAAGAAATGAGAGTGTTAAAAGATATTTAAGTAGAAATGGGATATATTAAAATCACACTGTATAAAATAATGTATTATCTGCCTTGTAAAAATTTACAAGGGAAAGAGGTTTAATGTCTACAAGGTTTATGTTTTGTTTGTCTTTAAAAATTAATAAAATTTGTTTCAAAAAAAAAATGAAATGTGGAAATATTACTACTTTATGGATTCATGTTAGTCCCCCAGGTAGCTGGTACAAACACTACTGTGCAGTGTTTCATCAGAGACCCTATTCCTATACTTCACAAGTATTATGAACCAGGGGAGCTTATAATTGGAGGCATCATGTCCCAGATTTATGTATTTACAGATGTCATGAACTTTTATGAACATCCATTTCAGAACTCTCCAAGTGATCTTATGAAAGTAGCTAGACTTCAAAACAAAACAAACTATATCAATGGGTGCATTATTGTCTTCATTTTGCTGTTGCTCCTAATGTTTCTATTAATACTTGATAGTTAGCATTCCTCTCATGAGGTTTTCTTCTTCTGGTTCTGCTTCTTGCTCTTCTGGCAGCCTCTGTTATTTGAGGTAGTTCTCATTAGATAGTTATTTTTTTAAAAAGTTTTTAGAAAGTCTAGAATATTTCCACTTTTCTTCCAATGCAGTTAATAAAGGCCACTAGCATGAATATTGTCTAATGTCTGTGCTCAAAAGCTAAACAGTGTCAGGCTTGGTTGTAGTTGAATGAGGAACTTCCAGCAAAGGCAAGACCTATGAATTAGACTTGGAGATAAATAATAAGCTATAGTTATTTAATAAGTCTCTGGTGAACATATTTATATAGTAGTTCTAGCTTTTATGCCCTCCTCTTTGGCTACTTGGGTCTTCTAGTGTCCTAGACAATATAAAAGATAACTCTCTCATTTGGCAAAAAGCCCCATCATCTTTCTAAAGGGGATTATGTCACAACTTTGGGGACATTGAGAATGTTTGTGTTTAAAGCTTAGTTATAGGATTACAATTATGCTATCAGAATTTTTGAAGATTTTTTTTATCAATTCTATATTTTATACAGCATGTTAGCTTGAGAAGGTTTGGTCTGGAGGTGAATAGATTTAAGTAGACTTACAAGACATGGGCCATTTTGATACGTTTTCTTAAATACCTTTAAAAAGGAAGTATAGTCCATGTCTTATTGTGAAGGCATGATTATATTTCACTATGCATTCTCATTGCAGGATACTGATTCAGTCTTACCAACACATCCTGGCTTTGGCATTTGCTGTAAAGGAGATAAATCAAAGTCTCCAGCTTTTACCCAATATCACCTTGGGCTTCCATATTTATAATAGTCATTTTAAAGCTCGCTGGACCTATCTTGCTTCATTGGAACTTCTTTTTAGGAAGGGCCAATTCATCCCTAACTACCAGTGTGATGCCAGGAATATTTTGCTAGCAGTCATTGGAGGTGCTCATTCACATGTCTGTCTTCACATGGCAACCATCCTGTCTGTCTTTAAGATGCCACAAGTAAGATCAGATTTTTTAAAAATTGAGTTGGAAAATCTTCAGTGTCTGATATGACATTATGGTTAGGTTCCTTGATCAGGATGGAGGAGACACAAGTTCAAGTTCATGTTCAGCCATGGAAGCATCTACTGAGTAGTTACTGCATCTCAGCTCTTCTTGGCTAACAGGTATATTGTTGTGATGGGAATAAAAATTAAAGCATCAGTATGATATCTGGTCCTTTGAGCTTTTGGAGGAAAGGGAATAAATCAGAGGAACATGGAGCTAAAATCTTTATCAACCATTTCAAGTTATAAATGAAAATTCAGTTTGCAATTTTCCCCTGGAGGAGAAAAGAGAAGGGAAAAGAATACACGAGATGATAAATTCTGAGTATGGTTGATATTGAAAACTGTTTCTTCCTTCAAAATTGTTTCTTCCTCCACATGTCTCTATTGAGGTGCAGTTTTCTTCTATATAGAAATATTATAGACAGCTCTCTATTTGCTAACCATTTTATAAAACAAAGCTATACAGGTAGTCCTCAATTTATGGCCACAACTGAGACCAGAATTTCTGTTGCTAAGTCAGACATTTGTTAAGTGAGTTTTGTCCCATATTATGATCTTTCTTGCCAGATTACTTAAGTGAATCACTGAAGTTGTTAAGTTAGTGACATAGTTGATAAATGAATTTGGCTTCCTCATTGACCTGCTTGTCAGAAAGTCACAAAATGTGATCACTTGACCCCAGGATGCCACCATCATAAATATGAACCAGGTGCCAAGTGTCTGAATTTTGATCACATGACCATGGGGATGCTGAAACTGTAGCAAGTGTGAAAAATTATCAGAATTCACTTTTTTCAGTGCTGTTCTAAGTTTGAATGGTGACTACCTGCAGTTCATCTTGATTTGGAATGCTTTTTTAAAAAAATATGGTTCATAATTTCAGTATCCATTCCATGATAAAAAACCAGGATACCTCAAATGAGCCTAAGATGCATTCCCATATCTCTACATGGAAAAAGATATTCCTATGTCTTCCCAAGTGGTAATGTGCTTCTGACATACTACTCTCTGTATAGTATACTGTTGCCCATGGATGAGGGGGTGGACATTTAGAATTCACTTATAAATTTAGCACAGTCACAGAAATAAATAAATCTCTGCACCTTCCTATAAATGCAGTTGCTGAAAACACCATTTGAAATTAATATTTAGGTTCAGTTTATGCTACATCAGAATTCAAATAGTAGATAATTTGAAAGTCTGAGGTCATGCAAAAGAAATCAGGAGTCTAGGCAGTTCAAATGAATATATAGGTTTATTGTTTGCTAAAGCTCTCTAGGAAAATCTGAACTACTAACAGTCAAAGTGAATTGGCAATAGACAAGAGTCACTGGAATTCAAGATGGGCTGGACTTAGACCTCTTGTGGGCACTAAGGGATGCAAGACTGATGATGCATTTTATCCCTCCCTCAGGCTCAGCCTAGTCATCTCCTACATTATATAAAAATGCACATATTATATTTTAGGGTTATGACGTCCTCTCTTGTCTTTTTAATGTCTCCAGATCATATATGGCTCTGCTCCAGCGATGAATGAACAAACTCAAGCTGTCTTCTCCCATCAGATGTTTCCAAACAGGGCCCATCAGTATAATGGGATTCTTCAGCTATTGTTGTATTTCAACTGGATATGGATCGGGGTGCTTTATCAAAATGAGGATATTACAGAGAAGTTTATAGAGAAGGTACTCCCTAGTTTTTTCCAAAAAGGGATCTGTTTTGATTTCATTGAGCAGTTTCCAAAACAAACCTTTTCTGATTATATACCTGAGAGCATTGAAGAGGGCACCAAAAAATGAAGGTTGTTATGGAAAACAGTGCCAAGGTAGTAGTTATTCATGATGAAATTCATGGCCTGATGTTTTTCAGAATCATGAAAGCCTACGTCAACTGGGATAATATTACAATGAAAACACAAGCTAAAGTTTGGATTGTGACAGCCCAGATAGAATTCATATCACTACCGTTTCAAAGAAATTGGGATATCAGTTTCCTCCACGGTGCACTATCATTTGCCCTTCATTCAAAAGAGTTGCCTGGATTCCATAAATTTCTTCAAATGAGAAACCCCCTCTCAGAAAAAAAGGATGGTTTCTTGTCAGAAGTTTGGCAGCATGCTTTTACTTGCTCATTTTCTGATGGTGAAATAGATGAGAGAGTTGAAAAACAATACACTGGGTAAGAAAAGCTGGAAACTCTTCCTATGACTCTGTTTGGAATGAGCATGACTGGCCATAGCTACAGCATCTACAATGCAATCTATGCTATAGCACATGCTTTTCATGCCATGCATTCATCCTGGAATAAACGAAATTCATTGGTAAAGGCAAAAAGCTAGGACCTTTTCAATCAGCATCCGTGGAAGGTAATGTTCTTAACTTTTTATGGGAAAGAGCACAATCTATGGTACAAGCAAACACATTGGGCTAAATGTGATATGTTTCAATGAAGGTGCCTCAAATGTGGCCACTGTTAAAAATGTGTATTATTTAGTTTTATTATAAGGAAATAAGGACTGGCAGTGACATGATAGCAGTATTTGGGGCTGCCACAAACAGGAAGGAGTCAACCTATTCTCCAAAACACCTGAAGACAGAATAAGAAACAATAGATGGAAACTAAGGAAAGAGAGAACCAACCTAGAACTAAGGAAACATTTCATGACAATGAGAACAATTTGTGAAATGGCTTGCCTCCAGAAGTTGTGGGTACTCCATCACTAGAGAAGAGATTGGACAACCATTTGGTATAGGGTCTCCTGCTTGAGCAGAGGGTTGGACTAGAAGATCTTCAATATTCTCCTGTTATAATTTGCAAAAAAAATATTGTTACAGCTGTTAAAAACTTGTTAGGACTTCAAACAAAAGGACTTTCTCTGAAGAGATCCCTTCGTTACACAAACAGGGATCGAATTACCTCTGTACAGAAGCTCATTGGCATCTACTTCATTTTTCAGCCATACACTATGAATTCATGGTGACTTCGACATTTTAATCATCTTGCCTTTTTAAATTGTTAATGATTTTAAAAATTATTAATAATAATATAATGCAATGATACCTCTTCATGACTTTTACATCCTTGGCTAGGACCTGGATTATTAAAGTCAACATCCAATAAATTAGAATATAATATTCACTTGGATGACCAGAATTATTATTTTCTACAAAACAATGTGAGATCACAGGGCTAGTTCTTTAGCTGGCATTGGCTTTCATTTTCATCAAATTCTTCTCAAGAACCTTGGATGTTGTAAAGTATTGGCATAGTATATGTACAGACAGATCCAAGAAGTGTGTAAATTTTAATAGTGCTCCTAAGTATAAGCCAAGACTTTTTGCTATCTCTCTAAATGTAATAATAATCATTGGGTCCATTACTGCCATAATCTTTCATCTTTGATTTTCAGATCATGATACTTATTGATCCCCAATTTATTGTCTTCTACTATCCCTGGTATTGCCACATCAATTACTCACACTTTCTTCTTTTCAACCATAGTTAGACCTAGTGTGTTTATCAGTTTGTATTCAGAAATTCACAAATATTTTAATCTGCTCATTTTAATTACTTTTTCAATGATAACATTCCCACAATTTTTCATTACTGGCACAAGATAGTTTTTACAGATATTCTGGTGAATCATGGTGATGGTGATCTTAGTTCATTGTTTATTATAAGTTTGTGCAATTTCATTCCATGAGCTGAGTAAACAATCAACTTTCTTCTGCTTCTGTGCACAATCTGCACTTCAAAACATTTGATCGTTTTTCAGGTCTGGCCTTGGTTACATTAGTTCTAACAGCTTGCTTTTGAACAGCCAAAATGAAGCTTTTCCCCCCAGGTGTTCCAGTTATAAGGCATATTCAGATTTTATCATTATATACTTTCCCCCGCATCTTTTATAGAAATTGACAATATGAATTAGTATTCATTACACCACCAACCAGATGTCTAGATTGGATTTGGCAATTTTATCCACCTACTGAGTCTTTCCCAAAGAGCTAAGATAGGCAGATATTGTTGTATGATGATAATAAAGATATGGTGACAGGATGTATGCTAATTCAAGTCAAGCTTCCTTTTACAATTGACTTTGTAAATTATAAAATTTGGTGATTTTTGTCAATGCCAATGACCTTGAAGTGGTACTCCAAATGTTTTGGGATTGCACCCACTAACATTGTTAGTACTATATTTCATTTCTTTTCCCATAGTCTTTCTATTTATATTTGCAGATGTTTGTATGTTAAGACTTTTTTTCCCCAAGTTCCTTATTTTCTAATCTTTTCTAATCATCTCCAGGTACTGCAATGTCCACTACTGAAAATTATTTTGCTTTTCATACTTTTCTCCCAATTTAGCTCCACCACTATCTGAGAAGCACCTCATTCAATAACAGTGATGAGGAACAGATTTCTTTTGATCAGAATGGAGAATTAGTAGGTGGTTTCAACATTTTAAATTGGATCATGTTCCCCAATCAATCTTTTCTCAGAGTTAGCATTGGTAAAATAGACACACAGGAATCCTCAGGTGAAATTCTTACTATTCAAGAAGATGCCATTGTGTGGCCTGGGATATTTAACCAGGTAGGGTTGAGATGCATATGAAACTGTATAAAATTCCGGCAGAATTTTATAAAACACTACAAGAATCGTTGAGCATTCCACTGCTAGAAGTCATGAATAAAGTTATGTTAAATAAGAAAATACCTAAAACATGGTCAGAAGCTTATATTACACTTATTCCAAAAGAAGGGGCCGACCCATTACAAATTAAGAACTATAGACCTATTTCTTTACTGAATGTGGACTATAAAATTTTTGCTTCAATTTTGGCAGAAAGGCTTAAAAAATACTTAAATAATTTTATTCATCCTGATCAGAATGGATTCTTACCAAAGAGACAAATTAAAGACAACATGAGGGTAATTCTGGACACTTTGGAATATTATGAGGCGCATCCTGAAAAACAAATGGCTTTGATATTCCTAGATGCCCAAAAGGCATTTGATAATGTGAACTGGAGATTTATGTTACTATTACTGGAACAGATGGGCTTTGCCAGAAAATTTATTCAAGCAATAGAAGCGATATATTATAAGCAAACGGCAAAAGTAATGATAGAGGGAGAATTTACAGACTCTATTAATATAAGAAAAGGCACAAGACAAGGATGCCCATTATCACCTTTGCTATTTGTACTGACTTTGGAAGTGTTGAATAGAAATATCAGAGAGGACCAAAATATAAAAGGAATGAAAGTCAAAAAGGAGGAATTTAAATTGCAAGCCTTTGCGGATGACTTGGTTTTCATTCTGGAAGGTCCTCTAGAGACAGCTTTAAAACTATTGGAAAAGATAGAGACGTACGGTGAGATGGCTGGTTTGAAAATAAATAAAGATAAAACAAAGATTCTGACATAGAACATGTTATTAAGACAAAGAGAAGAACTGGCAGATCTATTGAAAATTCAAGTTACGAACAAGGTTAAATATTTGGGGATACATTTGACGCCAAGATGTACTACATTGAAAGAGAATAATTATATTAAACTTAAACAGCAGATAGCATCTGATCTGAAGAAATGGGAAAACCTACAACTGTCATTGATAGGTAGAATTTCAACAATCAAGATGAATATTTTACCCAGAATTTTATATTTGTTCCAAACAATACCAATTAGGCTTGGCAAAGATTATTTTGAAGAATTAAATAAAATTGTGTTGAAGTATATATGGCAAGGTAAGAAAGCGAGAATAAAATTAAAACTTTTACAAGATGCTAGAACTAGACGAGGATTTGGCCTTCCTAATTGGGAGTTGTACTACCAAGCTGCAAATTTAATGTGGGCCAAAGAATGGATAACATTAAGAAAGACTAGATTGTTGACATTAGAAGGACATGATTTATAAGGGAACTAAATCACAGGGCTATTTTAGAAGGCATTATATATGGGAGTCTTTATGGTTGAACTGGGAGAAAATTAAGAGACAATGTTATTTGAAAATCCCAGTTTGGTTATCAACTATTGAAGCTTTTTCTTATCCTATAACATATAAGGAGGAACAAACAGTTAGATATGGGGAAATATTGGATGAAAAGGGTGAACATAAAATGATGCAAAATCTAGAAGAACAAGGTATAAAGATGAATTGGTTTTCATATGCGCAAATACACTCAAGGTATCTTAAAGATTCTAAAACAGAGGGATTTTATGATAAAATGACTGACCTAGATAGGATTTTGACAGGTACTGATGAAAAAGTGATCAAAAATTATATAGTTATTTGTTGGAAATTAAATTAGAGGAAGAACAAGTTAAAGAAACGATGATTGCCTGGGGGAAGAATTTTGGATATGGGATTGATTTAGAGAAATGGCAAAAATTGTGGTCTCAAAATTATAAAATGACAATGTCAACAGCATATAAAGAAAACTTGTATAAGATGTTTTACAGGTGGCATTTCCCCCCAACAAGAATAGCAAGAATGTTCAAGAATAAATCTGAAAAGTGCTGGAAATGTCATCAGATACCTGGCTCATATTACCATATGTGGTGGACTTGTGAGGACGCTAGAAAATATTGGACTAGAATTCGCATATGGTTGGAAAAAATGACAAAGAAACATATAGATTTGAAACCAGAGATTTTTTTATTGGAAATCTTACCAGATACATATAATAAAAATTTGAAGTATTTGATTGCAAATGTATTAACAGCGGCTAGGATTGTATTTGCTAAAAATTGGAAGAGTGAGAAAATACCATCAGAGGAAGAAATTATTATGAAAATATTGGAATGTGCTGAAATGAGTAGATTGACATTTGAAATTAGAGAACAAGAAGATAAACAATTCTATGAAGTTTGGGACCTTTTCTATCAATGGCTAGATAATAAAATATAATAATAGAATATTTAGAAACTTAGGAAATAATGAATATATACTTCTTCTTTTTCTTTCTTTGATACTATTTTTATAAAATTTTATTAAGATAGACTTGGTATGACTTTATGATTTGTTATAAAATAAATTAAGTAAATTATAGTTATCTCGTTAAAGTATGAATTAATAAAATTATAGTCAAATGATAGTTTAATAATGATATCAGGCTATATAATTGTTGATTGATAATATGAGCTATTATTTAATATAACTACAATGGAGACTATGAAATGGATGCACAAAAAAAAGTGGTAAACCAACCGATACACTGTCTGTAAATTTATGAAGGAGGATGATGCTTTTATGTTTTATGTTTTATGTGTTTTTGTTCGTTGTTAAAATCAATAAAACTTTTTTTCAAAAAAAAGAAAAGAAAAAGAAACTGTATAAAGTTGTTGTCCATAATGGTTAAAAAGTTAAATATGATTCTCTTGAAGACATTGACAAATAAAATGTCGCGTCGAGCGACCGGTCCGTTGATTCAATTCTCCAGTCTGTTGCTGAATTCCTTTCAAGAAATAATTTAGCAGAGCCCTCGCGAGGGTGAGTGCCAAGGCACAAAGAAAAAGACACAAAACAAACAGTTTCTTTAGGTGAGGAAACACATCGCGCCTGGGGCAGATGGAATGGTCCCGGGGCCCCCGATTGCTTTGCGCTGTCCCCTTTTATTGTGCTGATTCCAAAGACGGAGGTGCGGGGTGATTGCAGGAAACAAAGAAGTTACAGAGTTAATCATTAAAACCAAGATACGTGACACAAGGAGCAAACTATATGACTGATAGTTTTCAGGTAGACATGTCTTAATACTAAATACACAGTTTCTAGCTGACACAGACTTTTGTAGTTAATCCTGTCAGTTTCAGTGGAATTTGCCCTGAGTGGTGTACGTGCTGGGCAAGATTTGTTCTATGGCAAAATAGCTAAGGCAGAATAGCCACAATTCCTCCTTTTCTTTATTTTTGTGCTCATGATTCTAGGTAGAGTCCTTTCTCCTCCCGAGTAGTCCCATAAGGTGGCAACAAACCCTTCGGTTTGTTGATGCCTTGCAGAACCAACTCATATGAGGAAAAGTCCTCATCCCCCGAATCGTGGCTGGGCAGAGTTAACAAAATTTCTTTGGGAGAAAAGGAGTTAGTAGTGTCTATTTCCTCCTCTGACTCTAGGTCAGAGGACCATTCCAGCAAGGGTTTTTTGGCAAGATCTTTTGATGCAATGATAGATGTGAGAAAGCTAACCGATTTTTGAGTATTGTTAACTTCATTATCAAGGGTATTCAAACTATCTTTCAAAAAGGTAAGTAAGCGTCCTAGTACACATGGGCCAATAGTACAGGCAAGAAGCAATAGCACAAGAGGACCTATTAGGGCAGACAATAGGGTGGTTAACCAGGGAGAAAAATTAAACATGCCTTGATACCATGGCTGACCTTGTTGTCGTTCATTCTCTCTATCCTTCAAACGTTTACGTAATTCAGCCATGGAATCTTTGACAATTCCTGAATGATCAGCATAAAAACAACATTCTTCCTTTATTGCTACACATAATCCCCCTTTGTTTAGAAATAACAAATCTAGACCTCTTCTGTTCTGAAGGGTCACTTCAGCTAGAGATGAGAGAGAAGTTTGGAGAGCAGAAATTGAAGTCTCTATGCGTTTGAGATCTTCATCTATTTGTAAACTGAGGGTTGCTAACTGTTGATGACCACCAGCTAGAGCCGCTACTCCAGTGGCTGCACCAGCGGCTCCAAGACCCAGCAATACAGATAGTGTTACAGCTGTTATGACTTCTCGTTTCTGACGAAGGGGGAATTGTGGAGGTTCAAGTTCGTTAACAAGTTCCGGCCCTGGATAGAAAGTGATCTTTGGGAGCAATTTTACCTGAATGCAAAAGGATCCCTGAGCAATAAGAACATCACCATGTGCACAAGCGGTGGCTCCAGTGGAACAGGCCCATACAGAATTATTACCTGGGATAAAGAATTGGCCCTTGAGGCGAGCCGTGATATTGCCATTGGAGGTGGTGTATAGAGGACCGTAGCCTCCAATGTTAAGGTTTGATCTTTCTTTTGGTAGATATACATTACAGTGATACCCTGATGAAACATTCTGACAATATTGGGAGTAATTGGTAGGGATGTGTCCTAGGCAACATCCCCGACCGACTATATCAGTGATAGTGATGGAGGAAGTGTTCCATCGGCATTGTGTGTCACTGGTGGAGTTACTAATGGGTTCATTGGAAGCTACTGCATCGTAAAATGGTGGCAATTCAGATAAGCAAAGCCAACATTGATCAGTTTTGGATGAATCATTAAGTGTAGTTGCTAGCAATGTGAAAGAAGAATTGACCAACTGTACTAATGGATTCACCTGGATATTGGGTTTTTGTAGAAAGATTGATTTCAAATTGGGATTGGGACCAACATCATAAGTGGACATGGATATCGAGAGGCGAATTGTAAAAACATTCCCTTCATCTCCTTGACCATCCCACTGACGCCCTCCCCAAGTAAACCCAACCATCCATTGTTTTTTTGCAAGTGTCTTTCCTTGTGCAGTAAAAGTGATTATGAGTGGATTCATTCTCTGTCCGCAACAAGGCCATGGAGAGCAGGGAGGCTGTGCTTGGGCACGGGTAATATGGATATAGTCATTTTTGGTAGGTGCTTCCCACCAGATATGACCTGTGGATACACAACTCCATTTTTTACAATATCTGTCAACTACCCCACCGCAGGCGGAACGAGAAGTGCCAGTACTGTGGGCAGGGCAAAAATATAGTCTATAGTTGTCAGCAGGTGCTGGAGAGCAGGAGCCTTGCTTGTCCCATGTATCAGCTTGCAATTTTTTGTCTGCGAATTTTTCGATTCCTGTTCCCATTTCAGCAAAATCCATGAAAAGCGGAGGAAACCATGGCCATCGAGTATAGTTAGTGGTGGTATTTAAAATTTTTCCTTGAAAGTCAAGGATAGTCCAGGTATAAGTTTGAGGTTGATGTTCATTTGTAGAAGATGATTGTATGCTTCGAGGAGTGCGACGATAGCCAAATCGTGGAATAGCATGAAACGCAGGCTGCTGGAACAAGGTAAGAGTCAATTGAGAGGAAGTGGCGAACCCCTTGACCATTTTTGTAATTTCACATTGGTATTGTCCAAAGTCACTGGGTTGAACTTTCCATAGGACTAATGTGGTGGCATGAAAATAAGAAGTAATAGAATAGTGAGTGTCCTCTGCAAGCAGTGTGTCATTACGGAACCAGCACCAAAAGGTGCCCTTCTTCTTAATTGGAGAGCGTTGCAAACATTCCATGGCGTTAGAGATGGAGCTGTCACCGATGACTGCAGGATACCGAAGATGGCGAGCTCGAATGAGAGCCGTAGTCTTGCGATGAGTGTCGTCATAGATGAGGTGGCGTCTTCGCGCGACAGGTGGTTTGTAGCGATCAGGAACCCAGGAAGATGGATGATGCCATATGCAGGTGGTGACATCACAAGGTGGAAAGCAGCAACGAAGATGCCATCGTAGTTTGTCCCCAGGAAAAGGTGGCTCAGAATTAGCTAGAGAGGGCAATGTAAGGAAAACGGAGGATAGTGGAGGAGATGCCACTGAAGGAGTGGAAAGCAATAGAACAGTGTGATTGAAATAGGTGTGATTGTGGAAAAACCCCAAGCAAGAATAGGAACCTATAGTAAGCGGAGTGACATGTATAGTTAAAAAGATTAAACAAGGAGAATAGTAATAGTGAACAGTTATGTCAGAAGTAGGAGGAAGGAAACGACCGTTGTGTTGGAAAACATAATTACATGCCAGAAGGAGATTATCTTTAAAAACAAAGGTAACAGTGTCAGCAAGGAAAGCAAAAATAGCATCAGGAGATGCCCTAAATTGAGAAAAGACAGGAAGTATCGATATCAGAAGAAAGATTAGGATCAGAGTCAGGTTTGCCATGGTAAGGTCTGACACAGCGAGCAGGAACCCAAAGCACTCGATCAGGAAGTTGGACAGCAGCGTAACCCTTTCCCCAGGTGATGAGCTGTGCAGGACCTTTCCACGCAGGATCTGGAAGCTGTCTGAAATAGACAAGAGGACGGGAAGAGGGAACTACTGGCTTGGTGAAGTGGCGGGAAGCCGCCGTGGCAGGAGGAGAGCCAGTAAGATTGAGAAAGTTAAGAGTATAAAGACAAACATTTAAGATATTTTGCAACGTTGGGAGGTTCGGGGGGCCTGAGCCTTTTTTCCCCAAGTGCCGATCAAGGGCCTGTTTCAAAGTTTGGTTCGATCTCTCCACAATCGCTTGACCTTGGCTGTTGAAGGGTAAACCAAACTTATGGGTGATGGCCCATTTATGACAAAACTCAGCAAAGGGAGAGCTGACATAAGCAGGACCATTATCTGTTTTGAGAATTTTTGGACATCCCAACGTTACGAATGTTCGAATACAGTGATTAATAACATTTTTGGTAGCCTCTCCTCTTTGCAATGTAGCTATAATAAACCCTGAATAAGTATCTACTGATACATGAATGTATTTCCAGGGAGCAAAGGGAGGATAATGAGTGATATCCATTTGCCACGTATCACAGGCTTGAGTACCCCTGGGATTAACGCCTTCGGGGATACCTTTGGCCTGCAAGCTACATGTTGGACATTGTTGAATTATTGCCGTGGCTTCTTGATATGTAATTCCAAATTGTCGTACTAGGGCTTTCCTGTTTTGATGAAAATAATCATGACTCTCTCCAGGTGAAGGCTGTTGGAGAAGGGGAGAGGAGGCCATAATTTTACAAGCCTCGTCTGCCATATGATTGCCTTCTGCTAGGAATCCAGGCAATTGCTGATGACTTCTGATATGGGCTACAAATAAGGGTTTCCCTCGTTTTTTCAACAGGGTCTGAAGCTGCAAAAAAAGTGTCATGAGAGAGGGAGGGGTAACAGGGGAGATATATGCATCGAAAATATGAGCAACCATCTGGGTAACATACATGCTATCAGATATTACATTTAAAGGTTGTTGTGAAAAAAGAGACAACGCCAATAGGAAGGCAGCTAATTCAGCTTGTTGTGGTGATGTTTGTGAAGTAGTTAAACGTTTATGCCATTGAGCATTTTCGTACCATGTACATGCTCCAATATTTTTTGAATCATCAGTAAATACAGTGAAGCCTTCCTTCAATGGCTGTTGGACAAAAGGTGATTGTAAAACAAAAGGAACTGTCCGCAACACCTGCAGTCGTGAATCAGAGGGAAGGTGGCACGACACTTGGACACACCAATCTTCCAACACGTCCTGCAGGGTTGTGGAAGTCTGAAAAAGAGGTTCCCATTGAGTGATCTTAAAAGGAATATACAATGTAAAAATATCCATTCCCATCAGGGCTTTGGTTCTCTTACGCCCTTTTTCTATAAGAGAGGCCATTTGCGCTGCTCTAGTAAAAATAGATGTTTTTGGAGTGTGTGGTAGGTGTAGCCATTCCAAGATATGAAGATTTCTTGCATCTGATATTTGGACAATTATTGCAGTCAGTAGTTGATGAGTGGAAAGGATAGCAAGAGAAGGTGGTGTGTCTGTGAGTGCACGGTTTACCCATCGGGTGGCTAGGGCTGTGTTTACTTGTTGTAAAGCCTGTAGGTGCTGATCTGAAAGATAGACCTTATCTGCTGGATTTTTCAATCCTACTAGTGCTTGAAAGAGTGGTGATAGCATATGTGTGGTTAGAGCAAGATATGGTCGAGCCCAGTTAATAACCCCCAAGCACTGCTGTAATTGGACCAGCGTGGTTGGCTGGGGAAGTGTGAGTGAAGGGATATGTGGAGATGCTGTGGAAGCTAAAACCTTGTGGCCTAAATATTGCATCGGGTAGTGAGACTGGATTTTTTCAGGTGCTATATGTAACCCTGCTTTTGCTAATGTGGTCAAGAGGATCGGGAAGGTTTTTTGAACCGTCCCCTTTGGCCCATCGGCAGCGATTAAGATATCATCCATGTAATGATATACAAGAAAACTAGGAAATTGAGATCGATAAGGCCGCAGAGCCTCATTGACAAAAAATTGACACATAGTTGGTGAATTTAGCATACCTTGTGGAAGAACTTTCCATTGATACCGAGAGGTGGGTTTAGAGTTGTTAAGCTCTGGTACTGTAAAGGCAAAGATGATCCTATCTTTTTGTGCCAGAGGTATGGAAAAGAAACAGTCCTTTAAATCTATTATTATGAGATCAAATCCAGCTGGGATCAAATTAGGATTAGGCAGGCCACACTGCAGTGGTCCCATGGGCTGAAGAATGGAATTAATCACCCTGAGATCGTTTAGGAGGCGCCATTTGCCAGATTTCTTTTTAATGACAAAGACAGGGGTGTTGTAAGGACTAGTGGATGGTTCAATATGTCCCTCTGTTAACTGTTGATGGACAAGAAGATGTAAAGCCTCCAATTTTTCTTTGGTGAGAGGCCATTGATCCACCCAAACAGGAATAGAGGTTTTAAGAGTAAGGGATAAAGGAGAAATAGACATTTAGATAGAAAAACTATGGTAGCTGAATATAAGCCTGAAATTGAGAGAGTAAATCACGTCCCCAGAGGTTACAATGTAGAGGAAGGATATAGGGTTTAAGATAAACAGTTAAGGTAGAATGCTTAGTAGAAGCAGAGAGCCAATGAGAGCTGACCTTAGCAGCTTGGGCCCCACCTACGCCCTGCACTGAAGAAGCTTCTGTCGATCTAGGGCTGTCTGAAGGCGACTGATGAATGAAGCATATGGCTCATCAGGATTTTGCATAATTTTCAAAAATGCTTGGGTGGACTGCGAATCTGAATCATCCACTCGCTTTAAGGCATTCATAGCACACATATGAATAATGGCAAAACTGCGACGGAGGGAATTTTGTTGTTGTGCTAGAGTAGAGGATTGACCTTTTCCCATTAAATGATCTACAGTTACTCCAGCAGGCAAACCCCTACGAATTTCAGCCTCAACACCTTTTTCATATTCAGATTGCCACACAACATATTGCGCCGGAGTCATAAGCATAGAGAAAAGCATTTTCCAGTCATAAAGTAACATAACAGTATTAGCGGTGACCAAAGAATCAAGTATTCCCCGAGTAAAAGGAGAGTGTAATCCATAAGTTGTAACTGCATCTTTTATATTTTTTAAAACTTTAAACTCAATGTTGCTGTGAACATTGCCTCCCGCTGCACCAGGGATAATAGTCATAGGATAAGCAGAAGGATCTTCTGTTTCTAAAGGCAGAGGTGATGACAGAAGATTAGTTATAATACCTCCCACAGGTTTTATCGGAGAAGGGTCAGGAAGAGAAGAAGGAGCGGAAGGAGAAGGAAAAGAAATGTCAGGATACGGAGGTGGTAAGGAAGAAATTGTGTCAAGATGAGCCGCAAGAGGCTTAGTAGTTTTTAAAGGAGAAGGGGAATCAGAGGAAACAGGGGAAAAAGAGGTTTCAGGAAGAGTAGAAGGCGGATAAACAGTAGTTATAGCAGCCATTATCGCTCTCCAAGAAATGAGTATATCCATGGGAGCTCTAGGAATTTCGTGTAGATATTTCCCTAATCTTTCCCATAGAGAATGGCGGAGAGTTCCCGCAGAGGGATAGGCTGGACAATGTGCCTCTATGTAAATTATAAATTTATTTAAAGATTTCTTAGAAATAGGGTACACAGTGGTACCATTGATTTTTTGAAAGGAATTAGCCTTCTTCACCAAATCGTAAAGTTCGTCCCTATGTCCTGACGAAACCTTGGAAAGTGAGGAGCCCATTACTTACGTTCGTACAGAGCCTTTGCCAGGTGCGTAGAAATGGGAGTGAAGGCGATGCACCCCTAGACAGAAGTCACACCGTGAAACTAGAAAATTGAAGGATCCCGGACGAATCGAAGGATCCCGGACGAGCCCCCAGTTGTCGCGTCGAGCGACCGGTCCGTTGATTCAATTCTCCAGTCTGTTGCTGAATTCCCTTCAAGAAATAATTTAGCGGAGCCCTCGCAAGGGTGAGTGCCAAAGCACAAAGAAAAAGACACAAAACAAATAGTTTCTTTAGGTGAGGAAACACATCGCGCCTGGGGCAGATGGAATGGTCCCGGCGGCCCCGATTGCTTTGCGCTGTCCCCTTTTATTGTGCTGATTCCAAAGACGGGGGTGCGGGGTGATTGCAGGAAACAAAGAAGTTACAGATTTAATCATTAAAACCAAGATACGTGACACAAGGAGCAAACTACATGACTGATAGTTTTCAGGTAGACATGTCTTAATACTAAATACACAGTTTCTAGCTGACACAGACTTTTGTAGTTAATCCTGTCAGTTTCAGTGGAATTTGCCCTGAGTGGTGTACGTGCTGGGCAAGATTTGTTCTATGGCAAAATAGCTAAGGCAGAATAGCCACAATAAAATAAATAAATAAAATAAATAAAAGAATCAGGTGGTATGATGGTTAAAGCATAAGGCTAGAAACTGAGGCATTGTAGTTCTAGTTCTGCCCTAGGCAAAAGGTCAGGTGGATCACTCAGTCTAGGATTTGGACCTCTCAACCCGAAGGATATAAGATCCAACCACTTCTGAAAACTTTGCCAATAAAATGACAGGGACCATTAGCCACTAGGAATCAAGACTGAATGAAAGGAATAAAACTGACTAGGAGGAGGAGGAGCAGGAGAGGGTGGAGGAGATCACGTTAATATATTTCCTAGAAATTTAAAATGAAATGGAAAATTATCCTGTCCTTTTATAGCTTGTGTATGAGTATGTTTTTTATCAATTAGAAAGGCATGATCCAAACATGATTTCAGTATAAAATTATCCTCTGTGGAAAGACAGGATGTTTGTAAATACCCCCTCCCTTTTTTTACATAATTTAGAAGATCAAAAAAGCCAGTTTTATTTCAGAGTTTCAACCCACTCAAATGTCATTGGAATCAATCTTAATGGATTGTTGATATTGTTGCTAATGTTGTTATTATTCTTGCCTTATGTCTTTAACTCACCCAGATTTGTTTGATATTGGGTTCATAGCAAAAACTATCCACTATTGACCTCATCCCATTCCTAAGAGGTCTGTAAGGGGCGTGCATACAATCATGCCTACCGTCCCTGTCCTTTTGTCCCCATTTATTCATACCTATTTCCTGTATTCTTACTCATGTTTACACTTATACCTATTATCTTGTAAGCGATAGACAAATCAAATCAATAAATAAAAATAAAATAAATAAAAAACCTGTAAAATAAAAACAAATGAACTTAACAGAAAATATTATCTTAGCAAAAATAATAGAAATAAATACATATATAAATGTCTTCTCATTCTATCAGCCTGTCTTTCTAAGCCATATATTGCCTAATGAGTTGCAAAATCTAAACTAACTTTATTCTGTTTTAAACAGACACAGCCATTTTCTCTCTGTAATCCTCGTTGCCATTTAGGGTATACTAAGTCTAAGAGGGAAGGAGAACAATTGTGCTGCTATAATTGCATTCCCTGTTCAGATGGGAAGATTTCAGACAAGGAAGGTAATAAATAGCTTTACATAGAGGAAGGATTGTGACCAAATTTGGCTGCATGAAGTATTTCTGTTCATCCAAAATGCAATGTACATTTGTTGACAATGTACATGCCAACAAAGCTTGCTCTGAATTCTTAAGGCCTTTTCCCTTCCCTTCCCTTCTCCTCCTCTCTCTCCTGATTCCTCTCAGTTCCTCTCCTGTCCCTTCTCTTCATCTCCCCTTCTCCTCTCTCCCCTTTTACTCTTCTCCTGCCTGCCTGCAGTATTTTCCTCTTAATTTGTTCATTCTCAACCTTCCTATTTCAGCTTCTGGTGAGCTAGAATTTTCTTTATTCTTTTTGCCATATTTTAATTTTTTGTCTCTTTAAAAAAACAACAACAACCCATTTTACTTTTTTGAAGAATTTGGTGAACAAAAAATTCTACTAATAAAGAGATCATTAATTAACATATAAGTAAGATAAGTAGCTTTGGTTTTATACTTTTTTCTTCATTTTCTGTATCTCTCTGAGAGAGTAGCTACATTTAGGAGGTCACTGGAAAGTATTTCTGTATAAAAAGAGATAATCAGAATTACTCTAACTCCTAATCTATTATTTCATCTAATAAATAACAAATTCCATCCCCCCCCCTTCTTCAAATCTTCCTTTTATTTAAGGAAAGTGATTCAGCTTTGTATTATTACCAACACAATTGTAATGGTGCAATGGTTAAAATGCAGTATTGCAGGTTAACTCTGGCCACAGCCAGGAATTCAATCCTGGCTGACTCAAGGATGACTCATCCTTCCATCCTTCCAAGTTCAGAAAATGAGGACCCAGATTGTTGGGAGTAATGATGACATTATAAACCACTGAAAGGAATTCTGTAAAGCACTATGGAGCAATATATAAGTCTAAGCACTATTGCTAGTGCTATTGCTATACTGAAAAAGTATGAATGTATTTTTTTTTTCAGATATAGCTGATTGTTTTGAATGCCCTAAGGAGCAATACCCAAACAGATTCAAGGATGGATGCCTTCCAAAACAAATAACATTTCTGTCTTATACAGAACCATTGGGGATCATCCTGGCTATGTTTGCTCTCTGCTTTTCTTTCTTCACAGCTTTGGTGCTTGGAATCTTAATGAAACACAAAGAAACACCCATCGTCAAAGTCAACAACCAAAGTCTCAGCTATATTCTACTGATCTCAATCCTATTCTCTTTCCTTTGTTCTTTGTTGTTACTTGGCAAGCCTGAAGAGTGGAAATGCCTCCTTCGACAAACTTCCTTTGGCATGATTTTCACCATAGCAGTTTCTTGCATATTGGCCAAAACCATCATAGTGCTGTTTGCTTTCATGGCTACCAAGCCTGGATCTCGAATGAGGAAATGGGTGGGGAAGAGATTTTCTAACTCCATTATATTTTCTTGTTCCTTTATTCAAACCCTAAATTGTATTGTGTGGCTGGCCACCTCTCCCCCTTTCCCTGATTTGGATTTGCATTCAGTGACTGAAGAAATTATACTGCAATGTAATGAAGGTTCTCCTGTCATGTTCTGTTGCATCCTGGGCTTTATGGGTTTCCTAGCCACTGTCAGTTTTGTTGTGGCATTTTTAGTTAGGAAATTACCTGACAGTTTTAATGAAGCCAAGTTCATCACATTCAGCAAGCTGATGTTTTGCACTGTTTGGATGACATTTCTTCCAACCTATCTGAGCTCCAAGAGAAAATACACAGTAGCTGTGGAGATCTTCTCCATCTTAGCTTCCAGTGCTGGGTGTTTGGGTTTTATCTTTTCTCCAAAATGTTATATTATTTTGGTAAGGCCTGAGCTGAACAGAAAGGGGCACCTAGTAAAAATAAACAAGTAACAAATCTATAACTCAACTATTTTTCCCCTCATGACCATAAACCATCATATTTAATTATACTGAGTCTATTGGGTATTTATAAATGATTGTTTTCTTTTATATGGACCTAATTTTCCTACAGAGATTGCATCAAAATGATGGATGGGTCTGTATATTTTTATTATGTTGATTTTGGCTTCTTCCTATTTATGATATTCGTATTAATTATAATTTTGTTATCTTTTGTTTTTGTTGAGGTAGGCTATCCAGAATCACAATTATATGAATTGGATGGCTAAATACATATTTCAATTTTCACCCCTGAGTACATCTATCCCTACAGCTCCAAGTAGTTGCACTATGGAATAAAAACTAGACTCTCTTCCTGTAACTGTTTTTGAAACAGATCTTGTCTTTGAAAAGGGTAGATTACCTGGAACAAATTGGAGTTGATTACAGTAGTGGTGATCAGTTATGAATATTTTTTGTAGTTCGCTCCATATTGAGTTTATTTTATATTTATCTAGAAGCCTCTGTCATTCTGGATTTATCAAGAAACCTCTGATATTCTAAATAAATGAGCAATTTTTTCCAAGGTTAAGCTTTCACTTTTATGATTAAATATACAGACAGAAGAAAGTGCTATAGTTATTGATGTATGTGCATACTTCTCTCTCTGTGTGTGTGTGTGTTTGTGTGTGTGTGTGTGTGAGAGAGAGAGAGAGAGAGAGGGAGGGAGGGAGGGAGGGAGGGAGGGAGGGAGAGGGAGGGAGGGAGAGGGAGAGAGATTTGTGCAGGAGTTTGTTCTGTTTCTGGCATATTCCAAGAAGGAGCAAAAAATAAAGTTGATAATCCCTTGCCAATGGCACTCAAACATCAGCTGGGAATAGGAAGTGATGGGGTTGCTGGACAAAGAGCTGAATAGGAATTAAGACTCATTCACTGCTTGAAAACTAGCCCTGCAGATCAAGTCAGCTTCCCAAGTCAAGACAAGATGGAGAATTTGAGATTGAAGCAGATTGCTTTCAAGGATACCTTCGGTGCAGTTGCAATTAGGACAAAAGAAGAATAAAGCAAGACACTGAATTATATAAAACAGGGCTAGTTTATAGGGAGCAGCCAATTTAGAAACAATGGCCAAAATAGAGATATAATGTTGGCATTATAATGAATATAATATAATGTTGAAGAAGATGGCAGAGAGGCATTTTCAAAGTTCTGCTGATTGAAATTGAAGATCAAGACTCCTGCTGTTTATTCTTCTTAATAATGTTCTTTGTTTAAAGGGAAAATAATTGCACCTCAAAAGAGAAAGAAGATATGCAGATAGTCCTCAACTTACAACAGTTTGTTTAGTGACCACTCAAAATTACAAAAGCACTGAAAAAAGTGACTTATGTCCATTTTTCACACTTATGACTGTTGTACAATCCCCATAGTCATGTGATTAACATTCATATGCTTGTGAACTGACTTATATTGACATTGGCAGTGTCCTGGGGTTATGTGATCCCTTCTGAGACTGCCTGACAAGCAAAATAAATGGGAAGCCAAATTCACTTAACGACCATATTACTAATTTAATAACTGCAACGATTCACTTAACAGCTGGTAAATAAGAATACATAGAATGGATTGTGGCACCTTTACATGCAATTATAGGTAGTCCTTGACTTACAACTTGTCACTTAACAAGTGTTCAGAATTACAAAATGTCCAGAACTGGCACTTTATGGCCCATGAAGCATTTCTGGGAATCATAAAAAGCTTTTGACAATCCCACACACAAACATGCAGTCACATGACCACATTGAAGGCACTTAGCAACCAGGACACCTTTACAACCATTTGCGGCATCCATCCCATGGTCAGTTTCTGGTTAAAAAAAACCACCCATTCAGAAGAATGGATTCACACTTACAATCATGCATTCATTTAACAGATGCTGCAAAATATTTCATAAAACCAGATCTGGATACATGGATACCTTGACTTATAACCTAACAACTTACAACTGGAAATGAACTTCTAATTGCAGTTGTAACTCAGAAACTGGATGATTTAGGGAGTGTATAATTTCCTTGGTTTAAAACTTTATGTATATATGGAAAGAGAGAGAGAGAGAGAGAACAAGAACGAGAACATAGACATAGATGTAAATGTCAGCAACTTTTTCACTTTACCAAAGGAACACCAAAGTTGAGCTGAAATCTAGGGAACATATTTACCTTTTCAAAACCTCAAGCAATTGTATCTCTGAATGATAATCATAACCACTCCCTCCTGCAATTATGACATTAATATGACTTCTTTCTCCAGTTCTTTGGGGAGCCTTAAGATCTATTGGAAAAATAACAAAACAAATCAATATTAAATCATGTTTATCAGCCATTCAAAGTTAAAATAGGAGATCTATGATTCTTCATCAGTTGGATTGCAGATAATTTGCACTGAACAGTCATAACTTCACATATTAAGCAACCAATCAGGTTGAATAATAGTGGACAGAGACCTTGCCTGGTCACATCACTACTGTTTGATTCATTTTAGCCAGAAGAGTTCCATGGAAAATGATGACATTGGTGGTGTTTGTATTAGTGCTACTTCCATTGACAGTGTGCAAAGTTGCTAGCTTTAGATGTAATGTTAGTAAGCCTCTTCCTATTCATCATAAGAAGTATAAGTCTGGAGATTTAATAATGGCTGGCGTCATTTCTCACACTTACTGTTTCACAAGTCCTACTTTTTATCTAAAATGCCCTTCTTCTGTAGTTTTTGGTGATTTTGTGTAAGATCCTTTATTTTCTTAATCCTTCCATATGTGTTTTCCAATTATATTCTAAGTGTGTTTTTCTGATGTGGTGTGCTGTGGAGAAGGCACTTTGCTGATAGAGGTTCATTTAGTCATTCAGTAGTAAATAATCTAGGACATTTTCTTTTTCTAAGAATGGGGGCAGACTCCATTGTGAAACAGTCAATTTTCAGGAATGTATTTCTGCTGGATCCAATCTTATTTAAAAATGTGAGTATCTATTTTCAATACCTTGGACATTTGGCTATGATGTCCCTCCAAATAACAGAGTTATAACAGAATTACAGAGTTGAAGGGAACTTTGGGGGTCTTTTATATTATTTCAGACAAATGGTTGTCCAATCTCTTCTTTAAAATCTCCAGTGATAAAGCACCCACAACTTCTGAAGGCAAGCCATTCTACTGATTAATTGTTCTCAACCTAGAATTAAGGAGCAGTTTCCTGACAAGTCCTTTTCAACTCTGTTATTCAGCTATTCTCCCCATCAGGGAATTTCTCTTTATAGTGAGAACAACCAGGGGGATGACTTGTCTTTCATTCTAGAACATTTAAAAGGGGGGCACATGAGTGCTTTGATCTAAAATGGATCTGCAAATTATTTCCTGCTATCCATCCTATTGGATGTGAGATAACTTTTAAGATAGCATTATGGCAAGAGTAGAAAGAAGTAGGCACTTGCATTCTAATATAATTGCCCTCACTCTAATCTCTGTATGCTCCAATGTAATTGGTCTAAACATATTTTACTGCAGAGGCTGAAGAATGGAAAAGATAAAAGGAGAGACTGTTTTAAACTTACTCTGTTACATGCTTAGTCTTAATCTGAATGTTCCCATTTTTATTTAAGAAAGGGAATGAATTAGCTAGGTAGTATGAATTAAATTGAGTTGTTGCTAATTTTTTATAACTGAAGCAATAAGATAATAAGATATAACAATCTTCCTGAAGTATTCCATAGATGATATAACCTTCTGTATTACCAATCAGCAATTATAGTTACAAATATCAAATAGCCATATTTCATACTGACATTTGAACCATTCTCATTACATGGTAGACAAGACTAATTCCAACATTTTTATTCATTTCTTAGGCACTATCCAAGAAATGAATCTTATTAAAAACTACCAGTTGGAAAGTTGACTCTTCCCTATTTTCAAATAATTTATCTAATAAATCACTTTGCAATTTAGATTGAATGCAGACCAATTCAAAAGAACACAGGGGTCACTGATTTACTTGCTGAACAAATGAGATTTTGTGACCATTTTTAAAATTATGTCTCATGCTGAAGAGTTACAGTTGGTTTGCTGTGCTTGATGTAAAACTCAGTACACTTGAAAGGTGTCTATATTTTTGTCCCTATAAATTAATAAATAGTGGAAGTTGAAAGCCCAACATTATAACAAAGGCAATTGTATTGCTTTATGCTAGTAGGAGTACAAATACCTTTGTCTATTTGTTGAGCTAAGGTGTAACAATATATCACTATTCAGTCCCTATTTGAAATGTTTACTAAGGACCTGGGTATTCTGGGAGTAAGTCACCCAGCAGAAACATGCTTCAGGTTAGAAGCTTTTGTGGATCTGATGGGCTTTGGTTTCTACTTGCTTCGGTGCATGGGATAATGCCTATACAGAGAAAGGGGCATAAGACAAAGGTCTTAAAAAAATTCTGTCTCATTTTTAGTAAAAAATTAACAGAAAGAATCATAACTACAGCAAGAAACACACAGTATCACATTTAGTAAGCTTTGATGCACATGATGCAACACATAGTTTAAATAATGACTTCTTTTGTATATTTATTGTTTTTAATTTTAATTAATTAGATACTGTAGAGTAACTTTTTTGTGAAATGGTCAGCCATGTAAATTTGATAAGTGATAGATAGATAATAGATGATAGATAGATAGATGAATAGATAGATGATTAATAGATAGATAGATAGAAAATGCCAGTTTCCTAATTCTAAGATTTCAAAATAATCCTGTGCTGATTTATGCATAGCCATTTTAGAGCACAGCTCGAGGGAGGGGGGAGCTGAGAAAGTGTCACATCATTTGGGGTGGCCTCCTTGCTTTTCTTTGTTTTGTGTTATATCATGTTTGAGGCTATATTGTATGTATTTGATGGGGATTTCTTGTAAGGCTTGCATTCCATGCAGCGGTGGTATTCAGCAGGTTCTGACCAGTTCTAGAGAACTGGTAACAGAAATTTTGAATAGTTCAGAGATCCTGCAAATATCACCTCTGATTGGCCCTGCCCCCATCTATTCTCTGCCTCCCAAATCCCAGCTGATCTTTTGTTGTCCTGCACAGAACAATGGAGCTGGAAAGCAGGTTAGTGGGGTGGGGAGGGAATGGGATTTTGCAGTATCCTTCCCCCAGGAGTGGGGAGGGAATGGAGATTTTACAGTATCCTACCTCTGGAATAGGAATGGAGATTTTTCAGTATCTTTCCTCTGCCACACCCACCAAGCCATGCCATGCCCATCAAGCCATACCCACAGAATTGGTTGTTAAAAAAATTGAATCCCACCACTGATTCCATGTTAACTCTAAACAACAATAACTGTAGGATCTTTGCCAGAGATCTGTAGGATCTTTGTAGAGATCTGCTCAGGTATGTTTCAAGGTTTCAGACTTGAAGCTTATGCCTCAACTCTTATCTAAGGAATATTTCCTGTTGGGTTCCATAGCTAGCTTAGGGCTTAATCCATGGCTAACACTAACAGATTCTTATTTGCAAATTTCACAACAGAAATGTAGTTGATTATTTTTCTTATTGAATGTGAGCTTCTGAGATACCAGTCTGCCAAATTCCCACTTCTGAAATCATACAGATAGGTTTCCCAATTCTTTTTTTTTTTTTTTTTGTAAATTTTATTTGAGTTTTCACACAAAAAATACAAATAAAACATCTTTTTTGAAAGTAGCGTAATCCCGGGTTACATTTCTTCGTACAGACACAAATTCAGTTTCATGGTCATTTTTATGTTCTATTCCATATCTTATTACTGTTTTACATTTTCTGCATAGCTTCTCCCCTCTTTTAATTTTCTCAATTCTCTTTTAATTATCTCGTCTCAATTCAAATCATTATATTTATATTTTTTGTCTGTCCTGTTTCAATTATCTATTATCTTTTCTCATTAAATAAAGTTTCTCCTGTAGTTACTGATTGGAGTATGACGCCTTTATATCTTTTAAGTTTATCCATTTAACTCTTATTTAGGCTTCAATATATACCCTAAAGTTATAACATTCAATATAATACATAACTTCCATTCGGATTCTGCTTGGTACATTCTTGAAATACACACTATATTCTTAAAAAAAGAAAAATATATATAAATATATGTAATTAAAACAACACATTCCATTCCAATTCAATTCTATCATTAATATTAATATTCATTAAAATCTTAACTTCTTTAACATTACTTTTCAATTAAATATCATACTTCTATGGGAACAATTATAAGCTTTCCATAATTAACCCCCCCCCTTCACTTATATTTTATAAAACATTAACTAATTAAAATGTTCCCATCCCTTCCTAATTCAATTTTCTCATTTATTTTATTTCACTTATTTTATTAACAAACATTTCACTAAATTACACTATTTTATCCCTCATTTTAATCATACGTTGTTTCCAATTTTCTAAAGTTATTTCTATTACTAATATAACAATACAATCTTATGTACCTTTACAGAATCCCTTTTTCAGTTAAATTTTCACCCATTATCTCTAAATAGGTCCTGTTTCTCTATATCTTGTTCCAGTGCTTTGTAACTTCTTTTCCTTTCCTTCTTCCCTCTCTTCTTCTCTCTCCCCTTTTTACCCCCTTGTCTCTCTACCTCTATTTCTCTCTTCTGTATTCCCCACTTCTGTTGCTTTCCAGTATTATACTTATTTTTTTAATTATTTTTCTTTTCTTTGGTTGTTTTTTTAAGTCTTAAATTCTCCATTCTCTTTCCCCCCTTTCCTTTTTCTTACCCACATAGAATCACTTGTTCATTAAAGATGGCTTCTTCTTTGTCCCAGTCTTCTTGTTTGGCAGACGTTTCTTGTTGTTTCTCATAGTTCCAAATCTCCATTTCTAAAAATTGAAAAACGAAGCCAAAAGAACCCCTCCCTTCTTGTGCATCTTCTTTATACTTTTTAAGCTCCATTTTCAATTCATCCAGAAGTAGTGCCATTGTATAAATTTTTAAACAACCACCCGATTAATTTTAGTCATTCAAATGCAATAACCAAGAATCCAAAGATCGCCAAGTAATCCAAATACACGCAAGCTGTTTCTTTTTGCTCTTTTTTTTCATTTTCTCTTCCTGGGGTCCTACTGTTTAGTTACAAAGTTTCAGTTAAAATGTATCTTTTAGAAGTCTTGTTGAAGTTTTACTGTAGATTCTTTTTAATTCCAGGCAGTCTCCTCCCTCTTTCCAGATCCTGCCCTTTTATTCTTTTTCTCTCCCTTCCTGCTTATGAAAAAAAATTTTAGTGTCCAGAAATCTTTATTATCCCTTTGACATTTTGTTTTATTTTCAGCTTAATTGCCTGTTGATGTCAAAGTGGATTTTTCTGATTTCTTATTTAAGTCTCTTAATTGTCAGTATAGGGAAAGGGAGAGAAGGAAAAAAAAACCAAACCGTTCCCTTTTCATTTTCCTTCACTGATTCCAACTCTTCTTTGGGAGCGATGTTATTTTTTTGTAAGTTTAAATTCCAGGGTACCTTAGTTGTTGCTTTTTCAATTTAACCCAGTCGGCCAAAACTTTCACTTCTTATCTTCCTCCTGCACATTCTTTTCTGGTCGAGTTCTTCTTTGAGGTGGCCATTTCTGACCACTGCTGCAACTGCCTTCGGGAAAGGGAGTAATGGCCAGCTGAGAAGGAGAGTTATGGCTCTCCTCAACCCTGCTGGCAGTCTCCCCCCTCTTCACCACCTCTACGGGGTGGCTTAGCCCCGAAACCAGCCGGCTCAGGGCGCTCCAGCGGCGAGCCCAGACTGAAACCATGCACAATCGCAGATTTCTGTCTGTCGCCGAAGGAACTCAAACCGGAAGCCAGGTCTCCCAATTCAGACACTGTTATGGAGCCAGACAAAACTATTTTCTGAAGGTCAAGCAATAAAAGAGGTCCTGGAAGGCATTTTGGAAGAGGAGTCCTTGGTGCTCTCTGAGCTTGCTTGTTTTCTTGCAGATATTTCATTACCTAAACTAGGTAACATTGTTAGTGCTAGTCATTTCAGAAGAGCTTATAGTCTACACATTCACATTCCTGGATGAATCTATGTGTACTCATCCCAGGTTCATTGTTTCTAAAACAAAGCCCCTGAAATCCAAAAAGAACATACACAAAAGTCCTTCAAAAAGGAAAGAACACAAGAAAAAGTTCCTGGGAGTATCAAGAAAAACATTAAAAAAGTTATACATCTTAAATCTCCTAGAGAATTCTACTATTCTAGAGTGGAAGGATTCTCCCAAGATTCTCCCACACAATCTAATTTCAAAGAAGTTCTTTGTTAAAACATTCTGAATTCTATCAACTTCTTTGCTGACAGTTCAAAATTGTAAGATGTCCATTCCTCTCATCGTAGGGTCCTAAAACAGCACTACCAACACATCCTGGCTTTGGAATTTGCTTTAAAGGATATAAATGACAACAGCCAACTCTTACCTAACATCACCCTGGGCTTCCATATCTACAATAATGATTTCAGGGCAAGGACTATTTATCTTGCTTCCATGGAACTTCTCTCCACAAAAGACAAACTTCTCCCAAATTATAGATGTGATGTGCAAAATGATCTTGTAGCAGTTATTGGGGGACCTAACTGTGATGTCAAATTCAATATGGCAACCATTCTCTGCATGTACAAGATCCCACAGGTAGGCAGTATGAAAACACATAGATATTGCAACAGAAGTGCATATCTCTCCTACCAATTTGAGGTATTTTTGTGGTCTGGGGATGAGAAAAATAAATACAAAGAAATCCAAGGATTTAATTTTAAAAGAAACTCTTGGTTCAGGGACACTATGCATGAAATTCGGCCTATCCACTTCTTTCTCTATGGAGCTAAACTGTATCATGAAAACTAGGAACAATTCTGCATGACTGTTAGTCCCATTCAAGCAACTCCGTGCAGGCAGTCAAGTTCCTTTATTTTATCATTTCCCACACAAATTGCAAATGAACACCATGGTAGGGATTTTTTTTTTTTTTTTGCCTTTTTGAAAAAAGGAATCAGATGAAAAGTGAACTTTGAACAAGTAAAAGGAGAAAGAAAGAAAATAAGTATCAGATAGTTATCAACCAATACATACAGGCAAACCCACATACTTGTGGAAATATCTTTTCTGGTGTTCCCTTTTGATTTAGCTTATATATGGTTCAGATCTAGTGATGGAGAAAAAAACCCAAGGAGTCTTTTTCCATCAGATGTTCCCAACTGTGGCACTCCAGTATGAGGGTATTCTCAGGTTGTTGCTATATTTCAACTGGAAATGGGTTGGAGTGGTTTACCTGAATGATATTAATGGAGAGAGATTCATAGAGGAAGTGCTTCCTGTTAGATCTGGAGGAGTGGGCGCAAGGAACGGAGACGAGGCATCGAATAGTGACTCAACTCTTTATTAGTGACTTCAGAAAGAGAACGAACGCTTGGGCAGCAGCAGCTACTTTTATAGAGCTGGCTGCTGTCACAGTGTCCAATGATTCAAGTTTGCCATGCTGGAAGCGTCCAATCGGCGGCGACCCGCTATCAGCCAATCAGATTAGCCAGAGACGACCAATCACGATCTGCTAACTGCGGGCCAATGAGAAGTGCAGGATTACGAGCCTGCTGTGGAAGTAAAACTATTAGGATTCAAAACCAATGCGTTTGCTTAGTTCGTAACACCCCTCCCCCCTAGGTTCCGTCTGAGGGGTGGGGTGATGTATTCTTCCAAATAGGCAGGTCGTTTCACCTGTCTACTCGATCTGCATTGCTCCACCGGTCTTTGCTCTGGCTCTGGTTCCGGTGGGCTGCGTGCTGAACTTAATGGCAACAATAGTCCAACCTCTTCGCTGGGTGACTCGGGGTTGTCATCTCTGCTACCGTCACGGCTGTCATTTGGATTCCTTGAATTTGCTTCAGTCGCAGTACTGCTTTGTGGCGAGGCGATCACCTGGCTTGGTTCTCCTTCGGCAGGTGAGTATCCCCGGGTTGGTTGTGCTGCTTGCTGGTTTTTGCTTACTGGGTCATATGCTAATTCTCTTCCGGTCCCTTCGGTTTCCCTTCCCCCCCTGGTTTGAAATTCTGGGCTTGTGACGGGGGTAGGTGCTAGTTGGGAGAGAAGTTGGTCAATGTGGCGCTTCCACGTTTTCCCATCATCAGTTTGTAAATGGTAGGATCGGGGGCCCGTAGGTTGGGTTACGGTAGCAGGGACCCACAATGGGTCGCCGGAAAAGTTTTTTGCAAAGACGAGGTCGCCTACCTTGAATGTGCGACACCTGCTGCTGGACCCCAGAGGCTTTTCTGGAGTGTAGGCAGGGTGTAGGTGATCAAGATGTGAGCGAAGTTTTCGGCCCATGAGCAGTTCGGCTGGGGTTCTGTTTGTGGTGCTGCTTGGGGTGATATGCTGGAGGAGAAGCATCCTGGTCACCTTGTCATCAATGTCCCCATGTTCCATCTTGTGTAGCATTTTCTTTATGAATTGGACCATGCTCTCAGCCCTGCCATTGGCCGCCAGGTGAGCCGGCGAAGTTAAAGCGTGGCGTATTCCCCGGTCTGCTAGGTACTGTTCAAATGCCAGAGCAGTGAATTGGGGGCCATTATCTGAGACCAGGACATCTGGCAACCCGTGCGTAGTGAATAGTCTATTTAGTTTTTTGACAACTGCTTCTGTGGTGGTGCTCTTCATTTTGTGGACCTCCAGCCAGTTGGAATAGGCATCTACTGTTATAAGAAATGTGTGTCCCTTGGTGGGTCCCGCAAAATCAATGTGGACACGGGACCAAGGACCTCGAGGCGTTTCCCATTCAGTCAGTGGGGCTTTTGGTGGAGCTGAGCGGGTTTCCTGACATTTGGAGCAGGTGGCCACCCAGGTCTCTATTTGCTTATCTATACCTGGCCACCATGCGTAGCTCCTTGCCAGTGCCTTCATGCGCACGATGCCTGGGTGTCCATCATGCAAAAGTTTTAGAACTTTATGCTGTAGTGTCTCAGGGATTATGACTCTGTCTCCCCACAAGATGCATCCTTTTTGGGAGAAAAGTTCTGTCTGTCGGTTTTTGAAAGGCTTAAGGATGTCGCTGGGTTCATTGTCAGGCCAACCTCTTTCCACCCAGCTGAGGACTCATGCCAAACAAGGATCTTTCTTTGTTTCCGAGGTGATGTCCTGTGCAGTCAGGGGTGGTGACGGAAGAGTTTCTATTTGTAGTGCAGCTAGGGTTGGAGCTGGGTCGCTTATGACTTCTGGAAGTGGAGAACGGCTCAAGGCGTCAGCGTGGGGAATGGCTTTTCCAGGGCGATGTAGTAGTTGGTAATTGTATGCAGCCAGAAACTCTGACCAACGTGTCATTCTGGGTGATAAAATGTGGGGAGTTGGTTTGTCTCCCGCTAAGATGCCAAGTAATGGTTTGTGATCGGTGATTAATGCAAAGGGTCTTCCGTATACATACTCATGGAATCGTTTGATCGCAGACACGATAGTGAGAGCCTCTTTATCGAGTAGGCTATAGTTTCTCTCAGTTTTAGATAAGGTTCTTGAAAAAAACGCAATAGGTGCCTTAGTTCTGTTTGGCAGGACGTGGCTCAAGATGGCTCCTACTCCAAACATCACAAGTGACAGTTAAAGGTAAAGTCTCGTTATATTGCATTAATACAGCATCTGAAGTTAAAAGGTCTTTAACTTGCTGAAAGGCTCGTTCTTCCTGGTGTCCCCAGATCCAGGACGCCTTCTTGTCGAGGAGCCTATGCAGGGGTTCAGCAACGGTTGCTTTCTGGGGCAAGAAGATGTTATAAAAATTAATGAGTCCCAGGAAGGCTTGGAGATCTGTTTTATTCCTAGGTCTTGGGGCGTTTTTTATGGCAGCTAGTTTTTTCTCAGTAGGGTGAATTCCTTGTTTGTCAAGAAGGTACCCCAGGAATTCAACCCTCTCAGTACATAGTTGGCACTTGTCTTTCTTGACCTTCAGGCCAGCGTCTTTGAATTTCTGGAGAACCATTCTGAGTCGTTTTTCTAATAGGCTTCTAGTGGGGGCAGCTATCAAGACATCATCGAAGTAGGGCACAACCCCTTTTATGCCCTTTAACAGTCTCTCCATCAGACTTTGGAAAATGCCCGGTGCTACGCTCACTCCGAATTGGAGTCTATTACACTTGAATGCACCCCTGTGCGTGACTATAGTCTGGGCTTCTGCAGTCTGTGCATCTACGGGCAGTTGCTGGTACGCCTGGGCTAGGTCCAAATTTGCAAATATTTTTCCACCTCCCAAGGAATGAAGAAGGTGTTGGACCACAGCGCGTGATTTAGGGTGGCCCGGTAGTCCCCACAAATTCTTAAGGATCTGTCAGGTTTTATGGGGGTTACAATTGGGGTCTCCCATCGGACGTGGTCAATCGGTTCCAACATGCCCTGGGCTATTAATTTGTCCAATTGTTCATCAATCTTTGGCTTGAGTGCAAATGGCACTCGACGAGGCTTAAGGCGAATGGGCGCAATATCGGGGCTGAGATTAAACGATATGGGGGATCCTTTGTACTTGCCTTGTTCCTCGGTAAACACGTCCTGGAATTCCTGGACGAGGGCCGCTTCCCAGTCATCGCTTCCGGTCTGGTGTATGCCTGCTAGTTCAATTCCTAGCGGCGTGAACCACTGCAAGCCTAGCAAGCTGGGCCGATCTCAATCGACGATGGTAAGAGGAAGAGTTGCTGTGTGGTCTTTGAAAGATACTTGGACGTGGCGGGTACCGGCAACTGGGATTCTGTTCCCTTGGTAGTCTTTTAATATGATTTTTTGAGTGCTGAGGTCCTGGCGACGGATGTCAGGGATCAGCTGTTTGAGGGTTTTCCAAGAGACCATTGATAAGGACGACCCGGAGTCGACCTCCATAACACATGGTTGAATTGCAATGGTGACCTTCACTCGGACTTTCCTTGCATCCAGGGATGAAGCGTGGCCGATGGTGATGGTTTGATGGGTCTCTTCTCATCTAGTTGAATTGGCGGGTGCTCTATTTCTGTAGTGGTAGTGGCTCCATTGGTTGTTTAGGCAGTCCCGAGTCATTGGTGGGGTGCCTGTTGTCTGCCGGAAATTATATTCTCTTCGGTTTGGGCTGGATCCTCGTTTGCTTCTGCATACTTTTGCGATGTGGCCCCTCTTTCCACAGGAACGGCAGAGTGCGTCTAGGAATTTGCAGTCTGCCCGCGGGTGATTACCCCCGCATCTAGCACATTGCCATGAAGATTTAGGGTTCCGCTGGTCTCGCTGGTTGCATTCTGACCTGAGGCGGTTGACCTCCTCTTCCTCGCTTTCTGATGAGGATTCGAGGTCTTCATGGTGGGTGGTCGTTGTGTGCTTCTCGGCGAAAGGCGTAGTGTCACTGGCGAGTTGGCGGTGCAGTGCGTTCGCTCAGCACATTCGAGCGGCCGATTTCCTGGTTGCTTCTGCTGCAGTAGCCTCGGCTATGACATCTGCGAGGCCGATGTCCCCCTTCACCATAATTTTGCTCTGGGTCATAGGGTCTTCCAGGCCCAGAACGATTCGGTCTCTCAAGGCTTCCTCAAGGTTTGCGAAGCCACAGAGTCCCGCCAGGTTCCTGAGATCAGCGATGAAGTCTCCAACACTCTCGCTTTTCTGTTGGTCCCTCTGGTAAAACTCGTGTCTTCTGATGAGTGTTGGCACCGCCGGTGCATAATGGGCCCGGAGGATCAGCGCGAGGTTGTCCCAATCCATTGTCTTGACTTCGGCCGGTTTCACAAGTGCTTTTGCCATTGTAAAAACGGCAGGCCCACAATGGGTCAGGAATACAGCTTGTTTCTTGCCAGACGTAGCATCTTTTAGATTGTTGGTCTCCAGGAACATCTGGAACCTGTCCATATACGAGTCCCAGTCTTCGTTAGCCGGGTCAAATGGAGCGGGTGGTATGGCGCTGCTGGTCATTTTGTCGCTAGTGGGTGCGCTCTTAGCCACGTGCTCTGCTTGGTGCTCAGCGAGTGTTCAGTCAGCTCTATCGTCTCCGCATCCCATCCTCGTCACCAGTGTTAGATCTGGAGGAGTGGGCGCAAGGAACGGAGACGAGGCATCGAATAGTGACTCAACTATTTATTAGTGACTTCAGAAAGAGAACGAACGCTTGGGCAGCAGCAGCTCCTTTTATAGAGCTTGCTGCTGTCACAGTGTCCAATGATTCAAGTTTGCCGCGCTGGAAGCGTCCAATCGGCGGCAACCCGCTATCAGCCAATCAGATTAGCCAGAGACGACCTATCACGATCTGCTAACTGCGGGCCAATGAGAAGTGCAGGATTACGAGCCTGCTGTGGAAGTAAAACTATTAGGATTCAAAACCAATGCGTTTGCTTAGTTCGTAACACTTCCCATGTTCTCCAAGAATGGCATTTGTTTTGACACCATACAAAGGTTCCCACAGCTAACTCTATCTGTATTTGTTGATCAAATGCTGAAGGAGGCACTTGACATACTCCTGCATATCAGGAAAAGTACTGCAAGTGTATTCATAGTCCATGGTGAAATTCAGTCCTTTTTTGTTTTGAGGATGGCACTTTATTTATCGGAATTTGAGAGTGTACCAATGGCAACAAAGGTCTGGATTATGACAACTCAAATGGATTTCACATCAATTCCCTTTCAAGATGATTGGAACTTAGATTTCATCCATGGCGTTTTATCACTTGCAGTGCACAGAAAGGAATTGTTTGGTTTCCAGAACTTTGTTCAAACCAGAAGTCCTAAAGGTAGAAGAGAAGATGGTTTCATCAAAGCTTTTTGGGAACAAGCTTTTAAGTGTGCATTCCCTGCTTCTCTAGGAGACCAAGAGGGGAGCATAATCTGCACTGGGGAAGAAAAATTAGACTCTCTTCCTGTACCTGTTTTTGAAACAAGCCTGACCACTCACAGCTACAGCATCTACAATGCTGTTCATGCTGTAGCTCATGCTCTGCACAATATGCATTCAACCAAATCCATGTACAGATCAAGGCCAAAGAGAGAAGGATGGAAACTTCTTCATCTATCTCTGTGGCAGGTAATTGAGATATAAAATTCTTCTCAATGATTTTATGTATTGGCCTGAACAAAGGTCTAGGTCAATGACTGCCTTAAAATCTGGATTATATTTTAACAGTTCATTATATATGGAGTTCACTATTATGTCTTATTAAGAATATATATTCTAAATAAGAATATAGTAAGTGATGTGATTCTCTTCTTGTTACTAATGTTCATATCTTGTTTTTTCTTCTGATACGTTTATTTAAGTTTCCAGATAAATATTATTTCTTCTTGTCACTTTACTTTATCTAACATCGCTGCCATGGTCTAAAATAATGTTGACCGTGATAATTATGTTAAATAATGTGACAAGAAGAAGCCAAAATAAGCAACAAATAATTTAGTTTTCTAAATTTGCTTAATACAGTGGTATTTTAATCAACCTAAATAAAACATTTAGGAGTCTGAAAAATTATCTGTAAATTTTCAGCTATCTTAGGTCTTCTTTCATATCCTGTTTACAATTTCATTGTTTACAATTTACATTGTTTCTAACAATGGATGGAAACTAATAAAAGAGAAAAGTAACCTAGAATTATGGAGAAATTTCCTAACAGTGAGAAAATTAATTAGTGGAAAAGCTTGCCTTCACAAGTTGTGGGTGCTATATCATCGGAGGTTTTTAAGAAGAAACTTATCTGAAATGGTATAGAGCTGTGGTGGTGAACCTATGGCACATGCAGAGCCTTGCTGTGGGCACACCCACCATCACCCCACTCCAGCTCTACCACACATGTGTGCATGCCTCCTGCTGGCCAGCTGGTCTTCGGGCCTCTGATGTGTACGCGCATGGGTGGGGCACATGCACAAGGGGCAGGGTGCATGCACAGGGGGTGGGGCACATGCACATGTATGGGTGGTACACACGTGCATGGGACAAATACTTGCATTGTATTTTGGGCACTCAGTGCCAAAAAGGTTCTCCATCATTGGTATAAGGTCTCCTGCTTGAGCAGGGAACTGCTCAGGGAACTAGAAGACCTCCAATTGATTGATTGATTGATTGATTATCCTTCATTTATTTTCCTCATTCCTGCTTTCAGTTCCATCACTTTCTGAGAAGTGTTTCATTTAACAATTCTGCTGGTGAAAAAGTTTCCTTTGATGAAAATGGTTCATTAATGACAGGATTTGATATTGTCAATTGGGTCACATTCCGTAACCACTCCTTTCGGAGAATTAAAGTTGGCAAAATAGAACCCATGGCTCTTCCCAAAGAAGGCTTCACCATTCATGCAGAAGAAATTCAATGGCCCAGCCAATTCAACCAGGTAAGAAGCACACTCAAGATGCCTATCCTAAAAATAAAAAAAAACAATAAAAAATTAAAGGAATTTGAAATATAGAAAGGTCATCCAATCCATATTGTAGCCTGATCCTGGTTTCTGAAATATCCAAAATGTTCAGTTATCCAAGAGGCAATTTATTCTAAACTATTTCTATCCTGAAACATGTATCAGGAAACATCTGGATTCTGTCCTTCTGTTGTTGTTTTTTTTTTTTTTAAAGTCTTTGTTAATCTGATTTGGTGAGTTCTTAAAACATCAATGCATTTCAAGACTCCATCTGAAGAGTATAAGGAAAATCAAACATTTCCTCAAATAAGTAGGTTATCCCACTCAACTATATATCAGTTCAAAAAAATGTTATTTCCAGTGTGGGCTTCTTCTTTCATTCTTCCACAGACAAAGCCTCTTTCACTATGTAATGATGCATGCCAAATGGGGACCAGTAAGGCAAAGAAAGAAGGGGAGCCGTTCTGTTGCTATGGTTGCTTTCCATGTCCAGAAGGGAAAATTGCAGATCAAAAAGGTAAGAAATCCTGGATAAAGATTTCTAAGATAATGAAATATCAAATAATCAGATGATGGTATAGTATGCTCTTAATTTGTATACATACCAAATCCTATTTTAGAAAGCCTATTAAAATTGGCTTATTCTACAGTCTTAAAGGTGACTATGCTATGAGAGAGAGAGGGGGGGAGGGAGGGAGAGAGGGAGGGGGAGAGAGAGAGGGGGGGGAGAGAGAGAGCAACAGCATTTTAGTTTTATATACAGCTCCATAGTGCTTTACAATACTCTCTGGGTGTATTACAACGTAGAAGCATTATTTGCATATTCCCCTAACGATTTAGATTCTCATTTTACTGACCTTGGAAGGGTGGTAGGCTGAGTCAACGCTGAGCTAGTCAGTGTGTGGGCAGAGTTTACCCTCAATACTACAACTACTGCTCTACAAAGACTCCAGAGATAGATAGAGGGGAAAAGAGAGAGATTGATTGATTTTAGGTCACTTAAATCAGTTGAAGAAATGAACTTTCCTTTCCTTTTTCCTTGGTGGACCACTGTTATTCCTCCTAGCCTTCTTTCGCAGTTTGTCTCTTTGTGTGCACACATGTCTGTATAATACAATAAATTGTGATGCTGAGAAATCAATCAGCATAAACACATCCCAAGCTTTATCAGGATATCAATTCAAGGTAATTCATCAGTGCTATAAAACCTTTAGTGGTACTACCACTAAATAAGGAACACAATAATGAAAACTGTAACAATATTTTAGTATGTTGCTTGTGGAAATGTAATTGGAAGTCTACTCTTTGTTGATGAAAATGATACAAAAAGTGTTTGTGGTGATTATTTATTTATTAAACATACAAAGAGAACATGACAAAACAGAAGTAAACATATACATATGATACATAAAATTATGAGGCAGTGATCTCATAAATGGATATCCAATTCAGCCAGCCAGGTGAACACCTCTGGCATTGCTTTGTGCAGATCTTCCAGGGAACCAGGAATGCATGGACTGGGCAATCTTGCACAATAAGTTTAATTCTTTGCATATCAGTACCACGATGACAAGGGAAATCTTCCCATCACTACTGATACAGGGGAGAGAAACTGCTTCCAGTATTACAGCTGTTTCTATTCAATTTTGTTCAGACAGAACAAAGCAGATTAAAACTGGTCGTTTTGCAGAAGGATCAGTAATGATCAGGCCCAAGAAGGTTTCTACTCTCCAGGCATTCTTGGGGCTAAACTGGGTAGATGTTAAATGAATAGGTGTTTTCTTAAAAAAACAAAAACATTTTATTAAACAAAACAATTAAAAACATTGAAATGGTGAAATCGGTTTGACGTGATTTTGGGTCAATATATCTGAAAGCATGAACGGAAGAGATGACTCCACCAGACTGTCAATTATCTAGAAGCCTGCACTCACAAACAAACAAAATCTCCAAACCACAAGCCAAGCAAACACCTGGGCACAAACAGACCCCCCCCCCGATACCTCCAGCTCAAACACATCCCAACCAGGCACCCAGATGAAACCTAGCTTCCTAATAAATGATAGCCATCCGTTTACCCGAAGCCAAGCTGCATTAAAAGCCTCCAATACAGGAAATACAATGTTGCCAGCCAATCAAGACAAAAAAAACACTACAAAACATACAGAAGATATTAGAAACACCAATCAAGCAGAACACGGTAAACTCCAAGACCAATAAACACAGACCAAGACTCCCAACCAATCAGGATGAAGAAAACACCATTCTGGCACAGCGTAGGCTAGCACCAAATTTAAAACAAAAATGGCTGTGAAAGTCTGACTCAGAGACGAACACTATACAGAAGCCTGATGATGGCAGATGAGATTCTGCTGAAACATCGCTACAACTTTAAAAGCACAACTATAATGACATGGGAAAAATCCAAGCAGGTACTTATTCTTCTATTGGTCTGTCCAATGTATGTGGCAGGGCAGATGCGCAGGGGACTTCATATATGCTTTGGTTTTCCAGGTCAGTTTTATATTTATTTTATTTATTTATTTATTTGATTTGTCAATTGTTTACAAGATAATAAGTACAAGTGTATACATAGTTGTGAATATATGAAATGGGTACATATAAGAAAAATAAAAGAATAAGAGAAACAATAGGACAGGGACGGTAGGCACGTTGGTGCGCTTATGCACGCCCCCTACAGACCTCTTAGGAAAGGGGTGAGGTCAATAGTAGACAGTCTAAGGTTAAAGTTTTTGGGGTTTGGGGAAGAGACTACAGAGTCGGGTAGAGTATTCCAGACATTGACCACTCTATTGCTGAAGTCGTATTTCCTGCAATCAAGTTTGGTGCGGTTTACTTTGAGTTTGTATCTATTGTGTGCTCTTGTGTTGTTATGGTTAAAGCTGAAGTATTCATTGACAGGTAGGACATTGCAATGTATGATTTTATATACCATGCTTAAGTCAGACCGAAGACGGCGTAATTCGAGGTTTTCTAGTTTTAGAATTTCGAGTCTGGTGGCGTAAGGTATTCTATAACGGGTAGAAGAGTGGAGAACTCTTCTTGTGAAATACTTCTGGACTTTCTCAATTGTGTTAATATCACATACGTGATAAGGATTCCAGACTGATGAACTGTATTCGAGTATTATCTTTGGGGTTTCTTAGGATGGCTGCTATTTTTCTGTCTGTTTTGAAGGCAGTTGTGATGTAATGCCTGTGTAGTAACTTACTGATTTTGTCTGTAGTACCTCTTATGTAGGGCAGGACAGCTGTTTCATAGATCTGTTCATCTTCTAGGTCTCCATTATGTCTCAGTGTGTTTTTGTGGATCAGGCCTGTGATTTTGCTTTTGTGGAAGCCGTTGGCTGTCAGTACTTTAGTCAGGGTGCATAGTTCAATCTTTATGTGTGTTTTGTCTGCCAGGCGATTGGTTCTGGCAATTAGTGTTTTGGCCATGGAGTTTATCTGTGCTGGGTGGTGGTGGGATTGGACGTTGAGGAAGCGGTTGGTGTGTGTTTTCTTCTGGTATATGGTGTGTCCTAGTGTGCCATCTGTTTTTTTTTGTAGATTAGTACATCTAGGAATGGTAGTTGTTTGTTTGTTTCTGTTTCCATGGTGAATTTGATTTTGGGGTGTGTGCTGTTTAGGTGTGTTAGGAAATTGTTTAGGTTTTCTTTTCCATGGGGCCAAATCACAAATGTGTCATCGATGTATCTTAACCATAGTTTGGGTTTGTGGATGGCATTGGCTAGGACTCTGGATTCAAATTCTTCCATGAACAGTTTTGCAATGACGGGTGACAGTGGTGATCCCATAGGGGCTCCTTCAATTTGTTTGTATCTTTGTCCTTTCTGAAATATGTGTTGGTTAAGCAGTGTTCTGCTAGTTCCATGAGGTGTTTGGGTGGTTGGTATTTATTTTTGATGATTTTTGATGAATATATATATATTCCTATAAGCAATTATTCAACTATGTACATATACACATTTATTTGTTCATATATTATATTTCTAACATCATTTATCTTCTTTTCATCTCATCCAATCATTTATTCTTTCAACAACTCCTTTCCCAACTTGACCTTCCTCTGTGCTCTCACCAATTATAGAATTTATCTCAAATTGTATAATAAGCCGATTCATCTTTGTTTTTCATTTCTAGAGTTAACTTGTCTATTTCAGCGCATTGCAAGATTTTATTCATTACTTCTTCTTCACTTGGTATAACTGTCTCTTTCCAGTTTTGGGCGATTGTGTAAATCAAATAAAGCTCAGGAAATTGTTTCATCTTTCTTATATATTTTTTTGACATAATTCCTAATAGAAAGCATTCTGGTAGGTGATCTACTTTAAAACCCGACATTTCCTCCAGCCACTTCCCCATCCTAAGCCAATACTGCGCTTTTTTGTGCAGCACCACCATGCATGATAATACATTCCCCGTTCTATTGAACATTTCCAGCAATTTGGGGACTGGCTTTTGTACATCTTGGCCAATCTGGCTGGTGGAAGATGCCATCGGTAGAACATTTTGAGCAGATTTTCTTTATATGTAGTAGTCATGGTGATCTTTTTATTTCTATCCCATATTGTTTGCCATTGATCTAAATTAATGCTGTACCCAAAATTTCTAGCCCATACCACCATAGTCTCCTTTACTTGTTCTTCCTCTAATTTATAAGCTAATAGAAATTTGTAAAGTTTCCTTATCAATTTATCCTCTGATTCTAAGAGAATTTTATCTAAGATTGTTTCTTGCATGTTAATTTCCCATTCTTTTTTATCCCCTTTATACCTTGTTGTAATTGTATTATTCCCACCATTCTAGATCCATCCCATGCTGCTTTAGGTCTTGTCTAGTTTTTAACTCTCCATCCCCATTTAAGACATCTTCGTAGGTGATAATTTTCCTGTTTCAATAGGTTTGGATATGTTACTGCCTGCAATATTGATATCCAATTTGGCATTTCTAAATATATCTGTTTTCTAGTTTTATTCCAGATCTTAAATAGTGCTTGCCTAATTCTATGCTGTTGAAAATGTCTATGTAAGCCTGGATTATCAGGCCATAGAAACGTGTGCCATCCTTGTTGCAGGTCGTGGTCTTCTAACTGCAGGATTGTTCTATTTTCTAATAGTATCCAGTCTCTAACCCATGTAAGTGAAGCAGTTTGATGATAGATTTCCCAATGAACAGGTGTTTTCAGTGCTGGCCTATGGAGTTTCAATCTTGTGATGAAGTGTATCCGAAGAATCTTCTTGAATCCAGGACTTATTGCGTGAACCATGCAAAGAAATGTTGGTTTATGTAATCCTTCCAGGAAACTGAGGGAAAGGAATGGATGTTTAGCAAATGCATTCATTGAAGGAAGGTTAAAAAAATCCAAATACATAAACTCACATAGACTAATGCACCATGACTTTCTTAAATCATATTTTTCTTGGTTTTATTTAATAGTGTGAAAAAAATATTTACAAAGTTTTTAGATAATAAAAACTATATTCTGGAATGACATAGACCTTAACCAGAGATAGAATTTTGATAGAATAGCCATAGAAATCCAAACTGTGTATTTCAGATATGGATGTTTGTAGTGAATGTCCAGATGATCATTATCCAAACCTGACCCAGGATTCATGCATTCCAAAGAAGAAAACCTACTTGTCCTATGGAGAACCTTTGGGCAGCACTTTGGCCAGTTTTGCTCTTTGTGCTACTTGTCTCTCTGCTTTCATCCTGGGAATCTTTGTTAAATACCATGACACTCCCATTGTCAAAGCCAACAACCAGAACCTGACCTATACTCTCCTTGTTTCACTCTTCTTCGGCTTCCTCTGTGCTCTCCTCTTCATTGGCCACCCAGAGAAGCTGACTTGCTTCATTCGACAAACTGCATTTGGCATGATCTTCTCAACAGCAGTTTCTTGCATCTTGGCCAAAACCATCATGGTGGTTCTAGCATTTACCACTATCAAGCCAGGGTTCAGGATGAAGAAAAGGATGGGCCAAGTATTGGCCAACTCCATCATTCTTTCCTCCTCAGTGATTCAAGTCACCATTTGTACTGTGTGGCTGGTCATTTTCCCCCCCATTTCCAGATGTGGACAAGCATTCAATGGCAGCAGAAATAACTGAAGAATGTAATGAAGGTTCAGCTTTCATGTTTTACTGTATCTTGGGCTTTATGGGTTTCCTGGCCATTGTGAGCTTTGTACTGGCTTTTCTGGCCAGAAGATTGCCTGACACATTCAATGAAGCCAAGTTTATCACCTTCAGCATGTTGCTATTTTGCAGTATTTGGATGTCTTTTGTTCCAACTTACCTAAGTACCAAATGGAAGTACATGGTGGCTGTGGAGATCTTTTCTATTTTGGCCTCCAGTTTTGGGATACTGAGCTGCATCTTTTCCCCCAAATGTTACATCATTTTGTTGAAGCCAAATCTTAACACGAGGGAGAAGCTAACAAGAAAAAATAAACTCTGAAGAAGGAACCTGAAATACTGTAAAAAAAAAAAATTCTCAAAAACACTGCAGGAAAAAGGGTGCTGTATGAAGATTTCACATTGATGGATCTGTTTATCTGGTTTTAAACCTTATATTTGTGTTGTTTCAACTGTTTATGCCTTTAGGTAAAAGCTGACTTTTCACCTCTAGTGTTTTTGTACACGTAGTTTAAGTACAAATTCTTCTAGGAGGCATTGCTGTCTTTAAATATTGGAAAACACCCCAAGTCTGTGCAAGCAAAATGGTGTTAAAGTGTGTGATATGTCAGCTATATTATAGAGATATTGAGCAAATTCTCAAATTCTGACCTCCAGAACTTTTAAATAAATTCTGAATTTCTCTTTAAAAACTTTGTGGGTGGGTGGGTGTGTTTGTGTGAGAGAGAAGAGAAAGAAAGAAAGAAAGAAAGAAAGAGAGAGAGAGAGAGAGAGAGAGAGAGAGAGAGAGAGAGAGAGAGA
>NW_020717300.1:93705-124377 GCF_900518725.1 Notechis scutatus
TATTGTTTCTCTTATTCTTTTATTTTTCTTATATGTACCCATTTCATGTATTCACAACTATGTATACATTTATACTTATTATCTTGTAAACAATTGGCAAATCAAATAAATAAATAAAATAAATAAATAAATAAATATTTTCTTGGTGGAAAGATTATTTTAAGTCTCTAAGTTTCTAGTTTAGATCATTATTGAAATTTACAAATAAAATTGTGACATTTTGATAATCTCATCTTTAGCCTCTTTTTTGATGCAAAATTTGGTTACTCCTATATTTGGGAAGCTGCTCATCAAAAGACAGAGTAGCAGCATGTTCCTTTGCTCATTTAACAATAAATAATTAGGATGGCTTGGATTATAAATTATGGTGTTAGCTGGCTTTCTCACAGAGCAAATGGAGCATTTATATTTATGCAGGAACTGCCATGAGACAATTTGTCCTGACTTTCATTATATCCATATATCCTATCTGACTGAAACACAATGACACAGTCACACACAGACAGATAAATGTAGATGCCTTTCACTTGCATATTTTCCACTTTATTTTACAACTGAACACTCCCTGTGAGTCCATCCAAAGCATGCAGCATGGACAATTCAAAAGCTTCACATAATCAATTCTGAGAACAACTGAACTTTGGTATGGATTCAGTCTCTCCAAATTCAGTATCTCCAAATATTATTATATGTTACACAATTTGTACTTGAAATGGTCTATCCTCCTGATCATGCAAATACTTTGTAAGTTTAGAAAGTGTTTAATGTTTGTTCGTTTTTTGTAAAAGCTTTTGTTTCTCATCTCCTTTGGTTTAAAAACTAGGTACATTTTTTCTATCCTACTAAATGAACACAAAAGTTGAATTCAAATCCCTGGAACATGTTCACATATTTCCAAAGTCTCAGAGAAACACTGACAATATTTTCCCCACGCAATTCTGAAATTAATGTTGACTTCCCAGTCCCTTGGGGAATGATTAGATCCACTGAAAAAATAACAAGCCAATATTAAATTGTGTTTACTCGTCATTGAAAGGTAGAGATGAAATCTATAATTCTTCCTCAGTTGGATGACAGATAATTTGCAGATAGCAGTCATGACTTCAGTTCTCACAATTAGCAACCACTCAGGTTGAACAGTGCTATACAGAGACCAGTTAGAAGAGTTGTGTGGAAGATGATAGCCCTGGTGTTGTTGGTATTAGTGCTACTTCCATTGGTGGTGTGCAAGATTCCTTACTTTAGATGCAGTGTTAGTGAGCCTCTTCCTATTCATCATAAGTATTATAAGTCTGGAGATCTCATAATGGCTTTCATTATTTCTCACACTTACTGGTTTTCAAATCCTACTTCCTATGAAAAACATCCTTTGCACTCTTTGGTGATTTTGTGTAAGGCATTTGATTTTCTTACTTGTGCTGCATGCACTTTCCAATTATATTCTGCATCTGTTGCTGTGTGTTGGGGAGAGAGTGGAACTTTGTTGATGCAGATTTCTTTAGTTATTCAGTAGATTTTTTTTCCTTTTCTAAGAATGGAGGCAGACTCCATTGTCATTCAGGGCCATATTTCTACCGTATGCACTAAGCATTTAAAGTTATGAATATTTCTTTCCAACATCATCATTATTTGCTTGTGATTTCCATTCTGGGACACTTTGAAGGAAAGCAATGAGGAATTCTTTCTTCTGAGACGGATCTACACATTATTATTAACATACTACTGGATAATAAACATCTTTGAACTTTTAAGAGAACATTTTAGCAAGAGTAGAAAGAAGCATGTACACACATTCTAATATAATCTACATATTAGTGTTGTAAATTGAATTAAGCATTTATTTGTGAATCTAATTCTCTCCTCATGCTAATCTTTGTCTGCTCCATGTAAATGGTCTAATCATCTACTACAGTGGTTGAAGAATGGAGATAATACATGGAGAGACAGTTTTAAATGTATCTGTTATATATGTAATGTTGATTTGTTAATAATTAATGTTAATTTGGATGTTCTGCATGACTTGGAGAATGAGAGAGGAATAAGTAGCAAGGAAAAATTCAAGGTAGCATCTTAAATACAATATTCTCAGTTTTAATCTGTGTGACTTTCATTTATTTGAGGATAATAAAGGGAAAAAATAAGCCACCCACTATGATGTCCATGGATTCTGTAGTTGTTATTCTTTTTCCTCTAAAAAAAAGACAGACAATAAGGGAACCAAAAATTCACAGATAGTTTTCTAGAAGAAACCATAGTAGTTTTGTAACCTTCCACAAAATTATGGTCATAGATATTAAAGGCCCAAATATTGCAGTCATATTTGAACTCTCTTAGCACTTCAACACAATAATGTGTTCCTTTGTCATAGCTCTGTATTTTTATCTTTTTCTTAACCACAGTCCCAAAAATGTGATTAAAAATAGGACTTAGGATGATGGCTCTGTCTATTTTCAGTGTTCAGCAAATCACTTTGAAATCTGAAATGTATGGAGCTCATCACAAGAAGAATATGAGTACCACCAATTTATTAGCTCAATCAATTAGATTTTGTGACCATTTCAACTTTGAGCACCATACTGAAGAATTGAGGTCTACCTCTCTGGAAAATTTCCATTCTTAAAAATCATTAACTTCTTTCAAATTTTTGAAGCTGCTATAAAATCATGCAAAACAGTCTTCCAAAAAGGATCGAAGAAAGTCCTACTGAAATCCCCAGAAGTACTTGGGCTGTTTAGGTTCACTAGAAACCAGAGAAATAGCTTCAAAATGAAAGCATACAAAACTATTCTGAGAAAAAGCACCAAGAGATATTTGGAAAACAATTTCACATTTTGTGTTTTAATGTTGTTGAGGCATATTAGCATTCTGAAGAAAAATCTTTAGAGAAGTCACAAGGTTATTTCAGGACAAGGATAAAGCAATTTAATTTCAAATAAGACATTTGTTAAAATATCATTTTTAGCTATTGGTTTTGTCTTGTTGTAGAGTCATGAAACAGAACTACCAACATATCTTGACTTTGGAATTTGCTTTAAAGGAGATCAATGACAATACCCAACTCTTACCTAACATCACGCTGGGCTTCCATATCTACAATAATGATTTCAGTGCCAGTGTTATTTATCTTGCTTCCATGGAACTTCTGTCCACAAAAGACAAATTCTTTCCAAATTACAAATGTGATGCTCAAAATAATCTGGTAGCAGTCAATGGGGGACCTAACTCTGATGTCTGCCTCAACATGGCAATGATTCTCTGCATGTACAAGATCCCACAGGTAGGCAATGTGAATATACCTTAAGTACACTGCTCAAAAAAATAAAGGGAACACAAAAATAAGACATCCTAGATCTGAATGAATGAAATATTCTTATTGAATACTTTGTTCATTACATAGTTGAATGTGCTGACAACAAAATCACACAAAAATTATCAATGGAAATCAAATTTAGCAACCCATGGAGGTCTGGATTTGGAGTTACACTCAAAATTAAAGTGGAAAAAAACACTACAGGCTGATCCAAATTTGATGTAATGTCCTTAAAACAAGTCAAAATGAGGCTCAGTAGTGTGTGTGTGGCCTCCACGTGCCTGTATGACCTCCCTACAATGCCTGGACATGCTCCTGATGAGGTGGCGGATGGTCTCCTGAAGGATCTCCTCCCACACCTGGACTAAAGCATCCCTCAACTCCTGGACAGTCTGTGGTGCAACGTGGCATTGGTGGATGGAGCGAGACATGATATCCCAGATGTGCTCAATTGGATTCAGGTCTGGGGAATGGGTGGGCCAGTCCATAGCATCAATGCCTTCGTCTTGCAGGAACTGCTGACACACTCCAGCCACATGAGGTCTAGCATTGTCTTGCATTAGGAGGAACCCAGGGCCAACCACACCAGCATATGGTCTCACAAGGGGTCAGAGGATCTCATTTCAGTACCTCTGGCGAGCACATGGAGGGCTGTGCACCCCCCTAAAGAAATGCCACCCCACACCATTACTGACCCACTGCCAAAACGGTCATGCTGGAGGATGTTGCAGGCAGCAAAATGTTCTCCACTGCATCTCCAGAACCTGTCACATCTGTCACATGTGCTCAGCATGAACCTGCTTTCATCTGTGAAGGTCACAGGGCGCCAGTGGCAAATTTGCCAATCTTGGTGTTCTCTGGCAAATGCCAAACGTCCTGCATGGTGTTGGGCTGTAAGCACAACCTCCACCTGTGGACATCAGGCCCTCATACCACCCTCATGATGTCTGTTTCTGACCGTTTGAGCAGCCACATGCACATTTGTGGCCCGCTGGAGGTCATTTTGCAGGACTCTGGCAGTGCTCCTCCTGTCCCTCCTTGCACAAAGGTGGAGGTAGCGGTCCTGATGCTGGGTTGTTGCCCTCCTACGGCCTCCTCTACGTCTCCTGATGTACTGGCCTTTCTCCTGGTAGCACCTCCATGCTCTGGGCACTACACTGACAGACACAGCAAACCTTCTTGCCACAGCTCACATTCATGTGCCATCCTGGATGAGCTGTACTACCTGAGCCACTTGTGTGGGTTGTAGACTCCATCTCATGCTACCACTAGAGTGAAAGCATTGCCAGCATTCAAAAGTGACCAAACCATCAACCAGAAAGCATAGGAACTGCGAAGTGATCTGTGGTCACCACCTGCAGAACCACTCCTTTACTGAGGATGTCTTGCTAACTGCCTATGCTTTCCACCTGTTGTCTATTCCATTTGCACAACAGCATGTGAAATTGATTGTCAGTCAGTGTTGCTACCTAAGTGGACAGTTTGATTTCACAGAAGTGTGATTGACTTGGAGTTACATTGTGTTGTTTAAGTGTTCCCTTTATTTTTTTGAGCAGTGTATTTAAAAAGGGAGAACATCTCTAAAAGTTTAGGCATTTTTCTGACCAAGTTATGAGTGAACAAAATAGAGATGAATCCAAAGATTTAACTTCAATAGAAACTCTTCATTCTGGGAAATAATTTATAGATTCCATTTTGAGTTGTCTGTCTATTTCTTCATTGAAGTAGATTGTATCATGTGAAGAGGAAGTAGACATGATCTGATAGCTACATTCATGTAAATAAATTCAGGCAACCTGGTTAATGGGAGAAGAAACGTCCTTTACACAAGAAAATGGTAAAAAAGGTAAAAAATGATGCATTAGGAGTCTTTTGTGATTTGAAACCAAATCCAGGAAAATTGAATAATACAAGAATGAAAAACAGAACCAAAGATTCATCAGCATCAGCAAAATGTATGGACAAACACTCATGCTTGTGTGTTTTTTTTTTAAATATCTTTTCTGGTGTTCTCTTTTGATTTAGCTCACGTATGGCTCTGCTCTTTTGATGAAGAAGCAAACTGAAGGAGTTTTTTTTTCAGGTGTTCCTATCTGCGGCACTCCAGTATGAGGATATTCTCAGGTTATTGCTATATTTCAGCTGGAGATGGGTTGGAGCGGTTTACCTGAATGATGTTAATGGAGAGAGATTCATACAGGAAGTGCTCCCTATGTTCTCCAAAAGCGGCATCTGCTTTGTCATCATACAAAGATTCCCACAGCTAACTTTTTCTATATTTGCTGAGCAAATGGTGAAGGAGGGCTTTGAAACATTCCTAGGTATCATGAAAAGCTCTGCAAATGTATTGATTGTACATGGTGAAATCCAGACCATCATTATTTTGAGAATGGTGCTTCACTTCTCAGAATTTGAGAACATACCAATGGTAACTAAAGTCTGGATTACGACAGCTCAAATGGATTTCACCTCAATTCCCTTCCAAAACATTTGGAATTTAGATTTCATCCATGGTGCTGTATCATTTGCAATGCACAAAAAGGAATTGTCTGGTTTCCAGAAATTTGTTCTGGACCAAAATCCTAAAGGGAAAAGAGAAGATGGTTTCATCAAAGCTTTTTGGGAACAAGCCTTTAACTGTGTGTTTCCTGTTTCTCTGGAAGACCAAAAGGGGAGCACAATCTGCACTGGGGAAGAAAAATTAGACTCTCTTCCTGCATCTGTTTTTGAAACAAGCCTGACTGCTCATAGCTACAGCATTTACAATGCTGTCCATGCTGTTGCTTATGCTCTACATGATATGCATTCAAACAAAATCAGGTTCAGATCAAGAAGAAAGGGAGGGAGATGGAAGCTTCTGAATAAGTCATTGTGGCAGGTAATGGTCTTCCAAACTGAGATAATGTATGCATACTTGTACAGCATATTTGTAAGTACAGAGTGGATATCTAGGTTAACAGTTTTCAACCTGTGGTCCCTTGGGGGGAAGGTCTCCATGAGGTCTGAAAAGGCTTGAAGAATAATTATGATTTAAACCTGCAGTTAAGTCTTGGAAGTCTTTGACCATGGTCCATGGCCCAAAAGATACTTAAAGGGTATTGTGGCCCACCAGTGGCTGGTGGAGCTGGCAGCAGAGTCAGACAGTGAGGAGGTTGGGGAGGAACCTGGGCCAGTCCTGGAGGCTGAGGAAGGCTCAGACAAAGGCTCTGCATCAGAGACAGAGATGGTGCCAGGGCAGGCTGGCAGTCATCAGCTGCCTTTAGGCTTGGACAGCAGTGAGGCGGGGGGAGCTTCTGGAATTGGCATGCACAGAGCTACCAAAAGGAAGGAACCATTAAGAACTCATGATTGACATGGGAGTAAGGCCACGGGTGGATGATGAATGGCCCCTCTCATCAGGATTAAAATAGGAGCAAAAGGAGAGGGGGCTTTTGCAGGAAACAACTCGTTCATTCGTTCTCGTGAAGATTTGTTTGTGTAACCCAGCCTTTCCCTGTCAGCACTGCATGTGGAAATATTTACCGGGCAGCTTTTCAGGATAGATAAGGTCTGACCCAATTAGTATACCTTTGCAAGACTCTTTGCCAAGCCATTGGCTGAATCTGAATGCACTAAATTCACATTATTTTTAATAAAAGAGATTTTGGCAGGACTCAGAGTTGTCTTAGTGCTTTTTGGGGAAGCTTAGGACAGAACAAGTATCAGTCATGAAGAAATGTAGAAAATCACTTATCTAGGTCATTTACTGTTTACTTTTTTAAAACATATATTAGCATTTCTTTAACTCCATAAATGTTTTCTGATTTCAGTTATACCATTACCTGAGAAGTGTTTCATTCAACAACTCTGCTGGGGAAAAGGTTTCTTTTGATGAAAATGGTTCATTAATTTGACATTGTAAATTGGGTCACTTTCCCAAACCAATCCTTTCAGAAAGTAAGAGTTGGCAAAGTAGAACCACCGGCTTTTTCTTTAAAAATATTAAACATTTATGCAGATGATATTGAATGGCCACTTAGATTCAACCATGTAAGGACTTAATTCATATTATAATAATGTAAATCATTTTCTGATGTTAAAATAAAACATTTTGTACCATATAGCCCCTGAAATAATTTTCCTGTCATTGGATAATTCTTTAATTTATCTCAAATTATCTCTCTTATTCCAGATCAGGGTTATCAAATTGCATTTCTTGGTAGGCTGGGTAAATATTCTAGTTCTCCTCTGTGAGCTGGCCAGGCGGTGGGTAGGGAGGGGAGAAGTGGGATGGACACCTCCTGTAGCACCCTGCCAGCCAAAAGGGGGATGTGGGGAACTACACAAGTCTCCCCTGTGCCCAATTTTGGTGAGCAAAGTGCTGCAGGAGGCCATCCAGGCCCCAAAATGGGGTGCTGGGGTCACACAAAGCCCCCGTGCCCAAGCCATCCAGTCTGAAAACAGGGCATGGGAGTCTTTGCATGCCCCCCACATCCCATTTTGGCTGACAGAGTGCTGCAGAAGGCCATCCAGGTGGAAAATGGGGCAAGGGGAGGCCACATACAGCCCTGCTGCACCACATTTGGCTGTCAGAGGCACTGTGGGCCTGTCCTTTGTTATTTCCAGGCTGGACCCATGGGCCAGATTTAAGCAGCCTATGGGCTGAATCCAGCCCACAGACTTTGAGTTTGACACCCCTGCTCTAGATATTCCAAGACTTTTTTCTCCACTCATTTTAGCTTCCCTATGTAAAGACTTTATTGTTTAATTTAGGGTTCAAAACATCTCTACGGGCACATAGCTAAGGGATTTTACTTGTCATATCTTAACCAAGTTCACACCACATTAGCTGGGGATGCATTTAAGGAATACCCCAAAGGTGCCTTTTTCAAGAAACAACTGAACTTTCTGGTTTTTCTTTGAAGACCTTTTGTTTCTCATCCAAGAAGCTTCTTTAGCTCATCCATGCTTCTTGGATGAGAAGCAAAACATCTTCAAGGAAAAACCAGAAAGTTCAGTTGCCTCTTGAAAAGGGCACCTTTGGGACAACCATAACCTGGATGACTGAGAATCTCCATAGATATTTAAGGAATACTTTATCAACACAATGGCAAAAATATGGGCAAATCACATTAGGGCAGCTACCTCAAATAGTTCTCAACTTATATTTGGTTGCTTCATGACTATTAGAAGTTGGAAAAGATTTCAAAAAAGCTGTTCACGATGCATCCTTGAAGTTACAACTTCTGCATTGACTCTTAGACACATGTTTGCATTCCAGGAGCTTGGCAACCAGGTTGCAAAAGCCTGGAAGTCATATGACCATAATTTGCAAGTTTTCCCCCATTTTCTAGTGAAAATGGTTGAAAAAACTCCCATTGGATACAGGTTGTCTTTAACTTACTGAAGTTTGCTTAGTGACCATTCAAAGTTACAATGGTGCTGAAAAAAGTGACTTATGACTGTTGCATATCCCCATAGTCATGTAATTTACATTCAGATGCTCAACCACTGGTTCATATTTATGATGGTTGCAGTGTCTCGGAGTCATGTGATTTCTTCTTGCAACCTTCTGATAAGCAAAGTCAATAGGGAGGCCGGATCCACTTAACAACCATGTTACCAATTTAATGACTGCAGTGATTCACTTAACAAATGTGGCAAGAAAAGTCATAAAATAAAAGGGAAAAACCCACTTAACAAAATTTTCACTTAGCAACATAAATTCTGGGCTTAATTGTGGTTGTAAATTGAGGACTACATGTATGCTATGTTCATTGACAATCACATAGTTTACTTAATCATTATATGATTCACTTTACAATCATGGTGAATTGCTTTAAGATCATTATAAAAATGGTAATGACATCAAATTTGGTTACATGGTTACATGCTTAATGACCACAAAGGCATACAACTAAAAGTCTGGACTCAATTGTAATCATAAGGCATGGTCTACCTGTAGTTTGTTCTCTCTGCCTATCATATAGGGGAAAAATAGATCTCATAATTATTAAAAATATAATATGAAACAATCAAGTAGAAATAACCTGAGAGGGTGGGCATAGTTGCCATAGACAACATCATATTTGTAAAACAGTGTAGTTACTATAAAGGTTCCCCTCACACATATGTGCTAGTCATTTCCAGCTCTGGGGGGCGATGCTAATCTCCATTACAAAGCCAAAGAGCCAGTGCTGTCCAAAGACGTCTCTGTGGTCATGTGGCTGACATGACTAAATGCCTATGGCACACGGAATGCTGTACTTTCCCACCAAAGTGGTCCCTATTTTTCTATTTTTCTACTTGCATTTTTACATGCTTTCAAACTGCTAGGTTGGCAGAAGCTGGGAGAAGTAACGGGAGCTCACTGCATTACGCGGCGATAGGGATTCGAACCACCAAACTGCCAACCTTTCTGATTAACAAGCTCAGCATCTTAGCCACTGAGACACCATATCCCCAATTACTATATTAGTAATTACTGTATCAGTCCCCAAATGCTCTTGAAAAGTTATTTTTTAACTCATTTCATAATTGTAAATCTCTTGCCTTTTAATTTTTGAACAGACATGGCCCCTTTCTCTCTGTAATGACAAATGTCATGAAGGCACCAGTAAGACAAAAATAGAAGGGAAGCCAAACTGTTATTATAATTGCCTTCCATGCACTGAAGGGAAAATTTCAAACCAGACAGGTAAGAGATATGATAAAGCAATGTTGGTTGTGAACTTCAGTCCCACAGGATCATTCAAAATGTAGGAGTGATTTTTTCCCCAAAAAATTTATTGAAATTGTGCATACTCTATAAAATTTCAGTAAAAATCTATCTACATTTCTAAATCATTCTAGATTGCTTTTACTAATGCTTTCTTTTCCAGATAGGGATGACTGTGTCAAGTGTCCAGAGGATAAATATCCAAACTATGACTAAGATGCATGCCTTCCAAAAGATATAAGCTTCTTGTCTTATGAAGAATCTCTAGGGATCAGCTTGGCCATATTTGCTCTTTCCTTCTGTTTTGTTACAGCTGTGGTACTTAAAATCTTCCTCAAGCACCAGGATACTCCCATCGTGAAGGCCAATAACCAGAACCTTACCTATACTCTCCTTATATCTCTCTTCTTCTGCTTCCTGTGTACCTTGTTATTCATTGGACGGCCTGAGAAGATACCCTGCCTCTTCCGCCAAACAGCTTTTGGCATCATCTTTACAGTGGCAGTTTCTTGTGTATTAGCCAAAACCATCATTGTGGTTCTGTCCTTCATGGCCACCAAGCCAGGATCTCAAATGAGAAAATGGGTAGGAAAAAGACTAGCAACCTACATTGTTCTTTCTAGCTCTTTTATTCAAGCCTCTATTTGTACTGTGTGGTTGTCAATCTCACCTCCGTTCCCAGATTTTGATACTCACTCAATAACTAAAAAATTTTTCTGGAATGTAATGAAGGTTCTGCTATCATATTTTATTGTGTATTGGCTTTTATGGGTATCTTGGCTGTTATCTGATTTACTCTTGCTTTCCTGGCCAGAAAGTTGCCTGACAGTTTTAATGAAGCCAAGTTTATCATTTTCAGCATGTTGTTATTTTGTGCTGTTTGGTTGTCCTTCATTCCAACCTACTTATGCAACAAGGGGAAATACATGGTAGCTGTAGAGATCTTTTCCATCTTGGCCTCTGGTGTTGGTTTATTGATTTGTATCTTTTCTCCCAAATGCTATATAATTGTTTTAAGGCTTGAGTTAAATAGCAGGGAACATCTGATGAGACGAAAAAAATAAAAAATATTACTTGTCTACATAAAAGAGGCTATAATTTAATTTAATTTTAAGAAACTGGACTTAGTCACACTAACATTTTCCATTTGCACAAACACTATCTGATTAGAATTAATCATAGATGGATTGGAAGAACCATTTTTTCTAACTTCTTCACTGGGATGTAAATTTCATAGAAATCTTGCAATAAAACACAACAATTATAAAAAAATATCTGCAGATGTTTCTATTCTTTCAGTTCCAAATACAAAATGAAATGTAATGAGTAGTTCATAGAAAATGAGTATTTTTCCCAATTCTAGTAATAAATTGCAAATTGTTAGATGTATAGTGCTTTAAAGTGAGGATGGAAGGCTAATTTAGTGTAGTGGTTAAAAGCACTGGAAAAGAAACTGGGTGATTGTGAATTGTAGTCCTGCCATAAGTAGAAGGCTCACTGGGTCACTTTGGAGAAGTCACTCCTTCTCAACCAAGGGAAGGAGACAAAAGAAAGCCATTTCAAAAAAAAAAAAAACCTTGACTACAAATTTTTATTGAGTTGTCTGTATTGTTGCCACGAATCAAGACTGGCTCAAAGGCACTTGTATGCTTGTAGACATAAGAAATTCACACAAACACACACACAATTAAAGATGCTGATCTTGCCCCAGCTCCTGGCCACCTAACAGTTTGAAAGCATAAAAATGTTAGTAAATAAATGGCAGCCTCTTCAGTTATGCTGGCCACATGGCCATGTAACATGGAAAAGATCTTCAGGCAATACTGACTCCCTTAGCTAAGAAATGGAGACGAGCCCTTTGGTGGTTGATTTCTGTGAGTGGCAGCCTTCCCTTACTGGTGTTTTGTGATTTGGCTTGATCATAGTTCCCAGTTGAAACTATATTTTATTCCTTATACTATGTCCATCTTCCTTTAATCATTAACAGAATCCACAATGGACCAAGAATCAGCATCTCTGATAGATAATTGACAGTCAAGCTGAAGTTAAGTTAATCAAGTAAAAATAGCAAACAGAAAAGTATTTACTCAAACTTCTTTAAATCCCCAAATAAATTGCTGGGACCTAATCCACATATTAAATGAGAAAGTTTATAAACACAGAATTAATTAAAATAGTTTCCCAGTGGGATTGCATATTCACAAGAATAAACATTATAAGTGACATGTACCTACACACAACCCTAACTCTCAAGTATCACTCTAGAACCAGCATGTACACACTTCAATAACTAGGACAAGCTCCCCTATAAAACAACTCTTCTGTACCTCATTTTCTCTGCAGCTACTCTCATAGGCAAACCTCTTTGCTTGGTGCACTTTGCATTTGGTGTTTGTTTTCTAGACATTTCATTTCCAAAGTGGATAATATCATCAGTGCTAAACAAATTTGCCAAACTGGATAATATCATTCTGCTAAACAAATAATTCCCTCAACACTGTCCAACTATTTACAAAGTCTGCACTACTGTTACTCTTAATCTTCTCATCACTCCTTATCACCCATCCCCTCCCACTTGTGACTGTATGGCTGTAACTTTGTTGCTTGTATCCTTATGATTTATATTGACTGTTTCCTAGTATGATTTGATTGCTTATTGTACCCCATGACTATTATTAAGTGTTGTACCTGATGATTCTTGACTCTTGACAAATGTACCTTTTCTTTTATGTACACCGAGAGAGTATTTGCACCAAGACAAATTCCTTGTGTGTCCAATCACACTTGGCCAATAAAGAATTCTATTCTATTCTGTTCTGTTTTGTTCTATTCTATTCTATTCTATTCTATTCTATTCTATTCTATTCTATTCTATTCTATTCTATTCTATTCTATTCTATTCTATTCCATTCTATTCCATTCCATTCCATTCCATTCCATTCTATTCATCTCTTGTTTACTTTTAGCTTGTTTGTCTGAATTGGTAGTTTCTTGATTGGGGTATTATTTACTTCTTGTTTGTTGGCCCAATGTTAATCCTGGTGTTAATCTCTGCTCATCTGGGTGTTGATAGCTGGCAGGGTAGTGTTTTGATCTTTTTGTTTCTTTTTTTGACTTTTTGAGTCTCTTTTGAGAGATAGGTAAATATTTTTTAGATCTATGAGTCTTTTGATTTCTCTGAGTGTCAGGCTTCCAGGAATTTTCTGGTGTTTGGGGATTTCAGATGAAACTATGGCTGAGTCTACCCATAAGCCTCATCATGTCTTCTGACTGCTAATTGGTGTACATGACTTCACTCTGCCTGTTTGTCCTATGAAGTGACTTTACACTTTTCAGTCTTTACACTTAATGGTAATGTAGTATGATATGGTTATGTTGTAGAGGTTTTTTTCTGGGGCTGCTGGGTATTTTGTTCACCTAGAATGTTTTGGAGAACTTAATTTGATTGGTGTGCTATGTTGATGCCATGTAGTTGCAATAATGTGTAGGTGATTTCTGAGAAATTTTTGAAGTATGACATTATTGTCCTTTTTACAGCTTGTGTTGATTATGTGATAGTAGGTTGAGTGGTCAAGTACTTTTGATAATGTGTGTGTATCCATTTTGTTTTAAAGATATAATATGAATGATTTTTCTAGGTAATTTTATTGTGGAGGTGGTAATAAAATAAATCACAATATGAAGGATATTTTTACTTTCTCAGAAAAGTCTATGATTTCATAGTGTCTTGTGTTGATTCAGGAAAACTACTAGAATTTGAATTTAAGACATTTCCTATGTGAATTTCTAGTATTTAAATGTTGCTTTTAGTGGTATTATTTTCCTTTTTCTGTACTACAAGGAAATTATTGCATCAGAATTTATTTTATTTATTTATTTTATTTTATTTGGTTTGACAATTGCTTACAATATAATACGTATAAGTAAAAACATAGTTATGAATACATGGATACATATAAGAAAAATAAAAGAAACAATAGGACAGGGGCAGTAGGTGTGCTTATGCACACCTCCTACAGACCTCTTAGGAAAGGGGTGAGGTCAATAGTAGAAAGTCTAAGCTTAAAGTTTTTGGGGTTTGGGGAAGAAACCACAGAGTCAGGTAGAGTATTCCAGACATTGATCACTCTGTTGCTGAAGTCGTATTTCCTGCAACCAAGTTTGGTGCAATTAACCTTGAGTTTGTATCTATTGTTTGCTCTTGTATTGTTATGGTTGAAGCTGAAGTATTCATGGACAGGTAGGACATTGCAATGTATGATTTTATATACTATATTTAGATCGGCAAATGTTTTGTATGCTTTAGTTAGTAGTGTAATATTACCAGAGAAAAAGCTATGTAAAATTAGGTTAACAACTCTTAATGCCTTTTTGGCTATGTAGTTACAGTGAGCTCTAGCACTTAGATCATTAGAGATGATTATTCCAAGGTCCTTGACAGAGTTTGGATCATCAACAAGGTCTTGACTATTCAGCCTGCATTTTATTTTCTTATTTTTTTTGCCAAAATGTAAGACAGAACATTTATTTGTTGAGATTTGAAATTGCCTTTTGTTTGACCATTCTGATACATAGTCGAGGTCTTTTTGGAGGGTAGTAGTATTGTCTGTGGTGTTGAATAGCTTTACATCATCAGCGAAGAGGATGCAGTTGCTCTTAATATGATCACATTTATATAGAGTATGAAGAGAATTGGTCCTAGAACACTGCCTTGGGGGACACCACTGTTGACAAGTACAGAATTTGATAGGACGTTCCCAATTTTGGCCATTTGTTGTCTGTTTGACAGGAATGCTTCTATCCAGTTATGCAGGTGTCTGGAGATACCATAAGATTTTAGTTTTAAAAGTACTTTGTTGTGTACCACTGAATCAAAGGCTTTATAGAAGTCTATGTAGATTGCTTCTATTGCTTTGCCCTGATCGAGTTGTGTAGTCCATATGTTTTTGCAGTGTAAGAGTTGCAGATTACAGGATAGTTTTTTTCTGAAACCAAATTGTTTTTTAGAGAGTAGGTTGTTTGTCTCTAAGTGGAGGATAATGGATTGGTTAATAATTGATTCCATGACTTTACAGGTGACGCAGCATAAAGAGATTGGTCTATAATTTTCAACTAGTCTGGAGTCTCCCTTTTTGAAGATGGGGATGACCGTGGCTTGTGACCATAGTTTTGGCAAGGAGCTGGTCCTGAAAGATTTTTCAAAGATTATGCTTAGAGGTTTGGCTATGGCAGTGGATAGCTTTTTTAAGAAGTAGGCACATATTCCGTCTAGTCCAATAGATAGAGATGGTTTTAGATTGCGTAGTGCTTTTTCACCATTGTCTTCTGTAAAATTGATATGTATCAGATCATTGTAGTTGTCTGTGGTTCGACTAGGAAATACTGGGCATGATCCATTGCTGTTTATAAATACTGAGCCAAAGAATGTTTTAAAGAGGTTGGCTTTAATGGTGTAATCATTACAGTCTTTACCATTAGGTCCTTTCAGGGGTGGGATGGATCTTGTGTCTTTTAGTTTGTTGTTTACAAAATTGTAGAAAGTGTGGGTGGAATTGGTGCGTAGAAGGTTTTCCTCTTGTTTAACGTGATAATTGGTGCATTCAGTCTTTATCTGGTGGCATAAATTTTTGTATCGGCTTTTGAAGTTGGCAACGTGACCAGATTTGTTTTTCTGCCACAGTGATCTCTTTTTGGATTGAAGCTTCCTTATTGTTATGGGTAATCTGTTTTTTCTGGGTTTTGGAGTTGTTATTGGTATATATAGTTTAATAGTAAAAATACGTTGTAATAGTCTTCAACAGTATTGCATCCAGTGAATATTTACAGTAAATTAATCCAAGAATACTCAATAATTATGAACTTTGAATATGTCTTCAGCTTCTTTAAGTCTGTGAAGAATTCTCAGGGCTGTTAATGTTTTTTCAGTTCAAAGTAAGAAAAAAAGAGGCTTAAATATCTCCATAACACTTCAGTATTTGGATGATACAGAGAGAAACTGTATTAACAGGCTAGTAAGAGAAAATGAAAATCCCCGGGTCCTACCCAACATCAGCCTTGGTTTCAGTATCTATAATGACTATTTTAATCCAAGATACACCTATGTAGCAGCACTGGAATTCCTCTCCAAATAGATTCATCCCAAACTATAAGTATCATCTTTATAATAATCTGGCAGCTGTCGTAGGGGTACCAAGTTCTACTGAATTTCTTGATAGAGCTACCATCATGACACCTTAAAAGTTGGTGCAGGTAAGTTCATTGTGAAAAAAAAGAAGAATGTATTTAGGAGTCTGTACTGGGTCTCCAACCATTCAGTTCATGCAAGAGAGTTTTTGTATATGTATATGTGACTCAAAATAAAATTCAGTTGGAAGATTTCAGCTGAAGTGTCAATTCCAAAAGACATATGCACACATACATATGCACACATATAGCAATAGCACTTATACTTATAGACTTATAAACCACTTTACAGTGATTTAAAGCCCTCTCTAAGTGGTTTGCAGAGTCAGCATATTGCCTTCAACATTTTAGCACATTGCATCCTCATTTTACCCACCTTGGAAGGATGGAAGGCTGAATCACATATTTCAATATAATTAGGAAAATATTATCCTGAGAAATTATTAAAATCAATATAAGTAAGTACGTAAGGGAGGGAAGGGGGTAGGGAGGGGCGAGGGAGAGTGGGAGGGGGTATACAGCTGTAATTTATCTGGTATACAATACAAAGAAAGGCTTTCATAGCAATATTTGACAACAATGTAAACTTTAGTATGAAACCTAGGCCAAGAAAAACTAGTTTCATCGAAAGTCAATCATAACAGTTACTCACATGGTTTATATTAATAATGGTACCATCATCAACAAAAAGAATTCCAAGCTTTCTGGTACATTTTTTACTTAAATATAAACATTTGGTTTAGATATGGATGATTGCTTCCAATGCCCAGAAAATCAGTATCCAGACAATGACCAGGATATATTCCTGCCAAGGCATGTAACTTACCTATCCTTCAAGGAACTTCAAGGAATACTGGTGCTAGGGATTTTCTAGCCACAACACTCCCATCATCAAAGCCAACAACCACAGTCTCTCCTATATCATCCTCATTGCCCTCCTCCTCTCCTTTCTTTGTTCTCTACTTTTCATCGGTCAACCCATGAAGATGACCTGTCATTTGACAGACTGCTTTTGAAATCATCTTCTCGGTGGCCGTTTTTTGCATGTTAACCAAAACCATCATTGTGCTTCTTGCTTTCATCAGGATCAAGGATGAGGACATGGGTTGGGAAAAGTCTGGCTTTTTTCATTGTTCTTTCCTGTTCTCTTATTCAAAATACCTTTTGTACTGTATGGCTTAGATTTTCTCCCCCTTTTCCCAGATTTTGATATATGGTCAATAAGTAGTGAAATAATTATAGAATGTAATGAAGGATCCATTGAAATGTTTTGTTCTGTTTTAGGTTTTATGGGCTTCCTGGCTATAGTCAGTTTTATTGAAGCTTTCTTAGCTAGGAAGTTACCAGACAAATTCCAGGAAACCAAATCAATTACTTTCAGCATGCTGGTGTTTTGCAGTGTCTGGCTGTCCTTTGTGCCTGCTTACATAAGCACCAAACAAAAATACACAACAGCTGTGGAGATCTTTGTCATCTTCACCTCTAGTGCTGGCTCCTGGCTTATATATTTTCCCCCAAATGTTACACCCTTATGATTAGACCAGATATTAATAAAAGGGAGCAATTAACAAAAAGAGTGAATTAAACTATATTGTCAACATTTTTTTCTCCACTGGTGGAAATACAATGGTACCCAGCATTTAAATTCTACTTGACATCATAACACTAGATAAATGGAGAATGTATGGACTAATTCAGGGGTCCCCAACCACTGGTCCGCGGACCGGTACCGGTCCATGGAACAGGTCCTACCGGGCCGCTGGTTTGCTGGGCGCCGCCATCTTTTTTTGATGAAAAAGTGCTTCCGGTGAACTCACCGGAAGCACTTTTTCATCAAAAAAGATGGCGGCGCCCAGCTAATGCCGGTACCGGGCCGCGCCATAAAAAAGGTTGGGGATACCGGGCTGCGGCATAAGAAAGGTTGGGGATCACTGGACTAATTGATAAAAAGTTTACTTTGGATTATTGTTTGAAAAACATTTTTATAAAATGATGTATCAAAGATAGATTAGCTAAAATGTATAGAGAGAGACTTCTAACAAGTATTGGAAATGTAAGAGATAATGGTCTAGATAGTTTTATGAGCTTTCCCCCCTCCTGCCTTTGGCTACTCAAGAGCAGTCCAGGAATGCTTTACAAGTTGACAGTATCATAGAAATGATGTTATTTGTATGTCCTTCACTGGTCAAAATTCAGCATGGCTAGGAATCATCTCTTGGGGACAGTAGAGTTTTTGCTACAAAAGAAATTAATTTTGCAAAAAAAAGCACAAAACAGAAATGCCTCTGTAACTCTTGAGTCATTCATTATCTTCTCTATAATTATGAACTTCTTCAGCAAACTGGGGAATTCTCAGGGCCATTATTACTTCTGGCAGACATTTTAAGCATCTCCTCTGGCCTTCAGAAATAGATGGTCTATAGAGATAGAATTATATCCTAGGCCTGGCATTTACATTTACCTGGCTTTCAATCCATCATTTTGCTCTGCAGTTCAAGGGTGTGCTAATAATAATGTGGGATCCGGGGAAATTTTCCTTTTCACAAATGATTTTCTATGTAGATGTAATTCTTGGTTTCCTCATATTATTCTTCCTCCCTAAGAGCGTTGGCAAAGTTCCCATAGCAAAATGCATGAGCACTCAGCCTGAAACAATTCCTCATAAATATTATCAAGCTGGGGACTTCATTGTTGGCGGTGTAATTTCTCAGACCTTCCTTATATCTGGAAGGATGTCATTCAGATGTCATCCCAGTAATGATGATTTGGTAGTACACATGTGAGGAACTAGCTATTTTAAAACTTCCTCCTACATCTCCTTACTCTTGCTTTTTATTTTCTGCACAAGACATTCTACAGAGTATGATTCTGGTCGCATGTGAAGAACAAAATATTTTTAAAATTATGTACTATACCATCTATTTATTTTTCTTCAGAAAGGTACCTCTTTCTGTTCAGTGTAGACAATATGTCTTACAGTATAAATCATTTTAATGTTAGTTCAATAACAGACAAGAAATATTTATAATAAAATACATTATTCTTCTAGTGCTTGAACATAGGAAAGAAGAAAACTTTATTTCAGAACTAATTATACAGAGAATACTTAACTATTTTTGTAAATTTCATTGTAGATTATTGTCACAGAGCTACCAACACATCTTGGCTGTTGTTTTTGCTGTAAAGGAGATTAATAAAAATCCCCAAATTTTAACAAATATGACACTAGGCTTCAACATTTACAATAACTATTTTCTTCCAAGATATACTTGTATTGCTGCTATGGAACTCCTCTCAACACCAGATGGATTCATCCCTAATTATAAGTGTCACATTCAGAATAATCTGATAGCAGTCATAGGAGGACCAAGTTCTATTGAATTTCTTGATATGGCTACCATTATGACAGCTTACAAGTTTGTGCAGGTAAGTCTTTTGCTTAACATATATTGGGGATTGGGGTCAGTTAACAATATTTTAGTGTTCTAATATTTCATTGTGGGCAATACATTTCACTGAATTGTCTTTTGGATAAATTTTAAAAACAAATGTAGCTTTTATAATCTTAGCTGAACTCTTGAAAGAGCATCCAAACATAACAAGTATAGCTGTATATATAGCAATCTTTCAGGTTCAAATAAGACATGGTATTGTGTGGCTTACCTTTAAACATAGAGGTGACACTCCAGTTCCAGTCTGGAGGTTCAGAGTCTACAGAATGCGGGGCAGCACAGGAAGTCATTGTTATAATAACTGTGGGTGTTATTCTGTGTCCTACTCATGCTTTTTGATCAGTTTTTAGTGTCCTCTTTTTTTCAAAGCTAGTGCAGGCTTTCTACCACAGGTTTCATCGACAGTTTCTGTCAGAAACCATAACTTCTATTTTTCTTAGCTGGACATCACATCTTTGTAGTCCTTGCATGGACAATCTTGAAGCCTTCCCAAATTCCCATACACTAGAGCAACTGGCAAGGCATAGAATAGAATAGAATTGTTTATTGGCCAAGTGTGATTGGACACACAAGGAATTTGTCTTCGTGCAAATGCTTTCAGTGTATATAAAAGAAAAGATACATTCATCAAGAGTCAAGAATTATCATGTACAACACCTAATAATAGTCATAGGGTACAATAAGCAATCAAATCATACTAGGAAATAGTCAATACAAATTGTAAGGATACAAGCGACAAAGTTACAGTCTTATAGTCACAAGTGGGAGAGGATGGGCGATAAGGAGTGATGAGAAGATTAATAGTAATAGTAATGCAGACTTTGTAAATAGTTGGACAGTATTAAGGGAATTATTTGCTTAGAAGAATGATGGTGTTCAGGAAAAAACTGTCCTGTTTTTGTGTGTCTAATTGTTCTGGTATGCAGTGCTCTATAGCATTTTTTTGAGTGTAGGAGTTGAAACAGTATATGTCCGAGATGTGAGGGGTCTGTAAATGTTTTCACAGCCCTCTTTTTGACTCGTGCATTATACAGGTCCTTGATTGAAGGCAGGTTGGTAGTAATTGTTTTTTCTGTAGTCCTAATTACTCTATGGAGTCTATGTCTGTCTTGTTGGGTTGCAGAACCAAACCAGACAGTAATAAAGCTGTAGATGACAGACTCAATAATTCCTCTGTAAAACTGTATCTGCAGCTCCTTGGGCAGTTTGAGTTTTCTGAGTTGGCACAGAAATAACATTCTTTGTTGTGCTTTTTTGATGATGTTTTTGATGTTAGGTATCCATTTTAGGTCTTGTGATATGATAGAACCTAGAAATTGAACCTTGAAGTTCTCTACTGTTGATTCTGTGTTGTCTAGTATTATAAGAGGTGGTAGTATGGGAGGATTTCTTCTAAGTCTACCACCATTTCTAGGTTTTGAGTGTGTTGTTGTGGTGGCCATCCATTCTGATGATGTGTCCCACCCACTTCATCTGATTGTCAACATCCAGCTTCAGTATCCAACTAAAAGTCCAGGACTGTTTCATTTCTGAGAAGCTTACTGTATATTGAATACATGGCTTAGTAAAGTTGAGATAAAACTATGAGATCCTCAAGTCCCAGTTCATAGTATTAAACAATTATTTTCCCAGCCAACACCCAGGCCTCCACATAGACCAAGTAAACAATTTTCCTTTATTATGGGAACCATCTGCCTCAATTGCACACTTGCTAAGACATCCTTGAAAAGTTTCCAGACTCTCACAAGCTTCTGTGGAGCTGCAGAAGTTTTGTTTCTCTAGTTAATTCATTTGTAACTAACACTTCCCCACCTTTCTCTAATGGCATGTAGAAATGACAAGGCACGTAGCTGCCAAAGTTTCACTCTTGACATGGATAATCAGAGGCTCAATGCTGGTGGGCTCTACATGGCCAGCTTACTAAAAAGTTGTTAGCTGATTAAATTGAAACATTAATTAAATTAAGTTCAGTTAATATTATATAGCATATTAATGAGTAGTATTTAATACAGTTATATTAAAATACACCAAAGACCCACAATTTATGGTGTGACTGGTATTTTTCATCACCTTGTTTGTTTTAGGTTGCATATAGTTCTGCCCCAGAGACAAATAGCACCATGCAAAGTCATTTCTTTTACTGGATGCTCCCAAAGGTCGATCATCAGTATCATGGACTTCTCCAACTCTTTTTGCATTTTGGTTGGACCTGGATTGGGATTTTGTACCTTAATGTCGGCAACATAGCTGAGAACTTGCTGAGGAATGTTATTCCCATGTTTTCCAGAAGTGGGATCTGTTTTGAATTTATAGAAAAAATATCAAATGGATTTCTCAGTGAGGATGAGAAGACAATGCATGCATCATACAATATTTTAAGTGTTGTTTTGAAGAGTACTACTAAAATAGTGATGTTTCTGGGGGGATTTCAGAGTGTGCTAAATTTAAGGGCTTTGCTCAGAATTTCAGAATATAATGATATGCCATATAACCCCAAGGTTTGGTTTATGACAGCAGAGGTAGATTTCTCGTCTGTTCCTTTCCAAAGATATTGGGATCTTAATTTCATTCATGGCTCTATGACACTTGCAATACACTCAAAACAAGTGTCGGCTTTCCAGAAATTTGTTCAGATGAGGAGCCCGGTTTTAGATAAGGAAGATGGATTTCTAATTCAGTTCTGGCAACAGATGTTTAATTGTTTGCTCCAATCTTCCATCGCAGACAAAGAGGATGACAATATCTGCACTGGGGAAGAGAAACTAGAGACTCTCCCTGCATCTGTGTTTGAAACCAGCATGACTGCCCATAGCTACAGTATCTACAATGCTGTCTATGCGATTGCACATGCTTTGCATACCATGTATTATTTCCAAGGCCAACAAAGAACAATGATGAGAGAGAATCTCCTTAGTCAACAGTCATGGATGGTAAGGAGAATAATTAGGACATTCCACTAGGTATATTGAAACAGTAACATAGGATAGGTATCAGCATTTTCATTTTTGAGCTGCTTGGATATGTAGTGACCTCTAGTAATTTTCACTATTTATATTCAATGAAATTATTATTAATTTCATATTATTAATTACATATTATTAATATGTATTACATTATGTATTAAAACGATAGCCCAATAGTCTTTCCTATTAGATCTGAATTCTATAATCTGAATTACTTCTTCAGAAATGAGGTAATTCTAGATATTTGTGCTATTTTTCCTATTTTAAAGTATTGAACAAATAAGTATATTAGGTTATTATGAATTAGGAACCCCAAGACCTCTCATATTTGTCTTATTAACAATAAATTCTTCCAATTTATTATTTGTCCATGGAATATCTTATTATCATAAAAGTCTTCTTAAAAATAGATATTCAGTAAGAAGGCAAGAAGTAGAAAGGGTAAACATCAGCTTATTTTTTTGTGTGTGTTTGATCCAGATATTCAGTAGATTACTTATTACTGTATTGTCTATTATAATTTTTGTATTTTTGATAAATAGTTAGACTTACTTAATGATGCATTATGTCATCTTTATACAATTGATTCTTTTTCAATATATGGCATTATTCTTTGCATAAAAATATTGTTTCACAGATATTCACTTCTATAAGTGTAAATATCTCACAAGTCATATTATGGAATTAGTGAACATTTTTATTTGCTAAGTTATTATTATAATTTTTTGAAAGAGAACTTTAGTTACTGACAGTAACTAAATATATATGTCTTCACTTCTTTGACTACTGCTTAGCTCCACCGCTTTCTACAAAGTATATCATTTAACAATAGTGCTGGAGAAAAAATTTATTTTGACCAGAATGGTGAATTGCTGGGTGGACTTGACATAATAAACTGGATCACTTCCTCAAACCAGACCTTTCTCAGAAAGATAGTTGGAAAGATAGATCCATGGGCAACCACCAACAAACATTTGATTATTTATGAACATGATGTGGTTTGGCCCAGCTTGTTTAATCAGGTAGAGTTCATGTTCTTTTGACTCATGTTGCATTTCTTTCCCCACTTTATCCCCACTGTTCCAAAAGTGTTATACAGCTCAAACTTTAATGTGAATGGCACAGATATTCAGACATGTGAATTTTTTTTTGTTTTGTTTTGCTTGTAATCCTTGTGCTCAGTATAATTATATGGAAAACAATGAGTCCTTCAGAAAGACAGGGATGGTTTGTCATCTGCTTCTTTCTTAGTTTCTAGTAATGGAAAGACTTGGAAATTATGATGCAAATTCTTATTCTAGCACCATTGTAATCCATTCATCCAATGAATATTAATATGCTTCCTATATAAGAAATAAAACTATTAATGGCGATTTGTGGCCCCATTGCAAATATCAGAGAGTTTGGTCCACAAAATGTAATTCATTGTAGGGTACCAATCTCTGGACAATCTCATTAACAAACTCTGTTGGATTAAAAAAATTGCATGCTGACCAATAAATGCAACAATATAGTAAATTTATTTCCTAAGACTCAGCATATTCCTACATGATCACATTGAAGATATTAAAAAATGGATCAGTCTGGTGTAGCAGTTAAGAAATCAGGTTGGAAACATGGCAACCATGAGTTCCAGTTCCATCTTAGAGAAAGGCCAGTGGGGTGAGCTTTGACCAATTACCTTTTCTCAACCTTAGAAAGGAAGCAGTGGCAAACCAATTCTTAAAATATTGTCAAGAAAACTGCAGGGACTTGTCCAACTACTATTTATGAACCAGACACAATTGAAAGAAGGGAAAAAAAGAAATCATATAATCCTATAATCACGGGTGCAAATTTTTTAACTACTGGTTCTGTGGGCATGGCTAGGTGGGCATGGTCAGGTAAGCATGGCCAGGTGGTCATGTGACTGGGTGGGTGTAGTTTTTTTGGCCTACTGGGCCTCAGGGAAACCTCCTGGAAGCAAAAATGGGGCAGGAGTGGGCTGCCCCCCCTGCACCCCATTTTTGCTTCCAGTGGGCAAAAAAATAAAAAAAATAAAAAAATAACCTCCTGGGCCTCAGGAAAGCCTTCTGGGCAAAGCAGTACAACAGTGAGGGTGGGGGGAATCAGCTGTGCCATGTGATTTAGATTAGCTAGAAAGCAAGAACTGTTTGCTCCCAGCTGATTTTTGCAGCTACCGGTTTGCCCAAAACTGGCCCAAACCAGTAAAATCCCATCCTTGCCTATAATCCTATTTTATACTGCAGTATTCTGTTCTGACCCAGCTTCCCAAACATGACAAACCCTCTGATGTGAACTCAAAAGATTCCTTTACAGTAGAACCTCTGGTCACGAACACTTCTGACCACAACCAAATCAGATTCTGACCCAAAGAATAATAAAATTTTTGAATCTGGTCATGAACACATACTGGGGTGATGATCAAACACAACCCCTGACTCAGAAATTCCTGAAGATGAAACATTAGAAGATGAAGGAGTCACCAAACTTATGGAACAAATTATGGTCGTGGCCAGAAGTTCTACTGTATTAGGAATGCTGGCAGCCCCGGCAAAACATTTATCTTGCAGGGCTAACAAGTCCATCCGGCTTGAAGATGAATAGTTATCTGCCACACCTATTCATCTCTGCCCTCTACCTTTTATCCCCAGAGCTAGGTTGGAGCCTCACTAACAGTGGTAGCTCTTCCTTCCCCAGGATTGACCCACAGCTTTCCACTGCTCTCCCCTTCTCTGCCTTCTGTGACTCTCCATCTGAGGGCTGATGGATGGCCCAGGCTCTACCTCTGTCTGTCTCTCTCTGCCACCTCCATTCCCTCTTCCCTTCGGAGCTCCCAGGTTGTCCTGATGCTGACCCTGACTCCTATACCTCCTCCTCCTCTGACTTGGCTGCTGGAAGGGCTGGTAGCCAACAGACCACAGCATATCCTTAAAAAATGGTAGATTCTCCTTGAATCAATTGTTCAACCTGGCAATTGAAAATATTTCCAGATCTCCAATATTTGAAATGTCCTATTTTCTCTGTTGAAACATCTTTTTTTTTCTTTTTCTGGAAAGGAACAGCCTGTTTCACTTTGTAATGAGAAATGCAATCCAGGTTACCGCAAGGCCAAGATTGAAGGGCAATCATTTTGTTGCTATAACTGCACTCGATGCCCAGAAGGAAAGATCACAAATCAGATAGGTAAGAGATCCCAAGAAAGACATTGGCTGTATCTGAACATTTGGATATCAAAGTATGTTCAATTGATTTAAGATTCTTCTTAAAATTTCTTTTAAGTTTAGCCAGTTTTTCAAAAAAGCAAACAAAAATCCACTTCCAAAATATTGTTTTTGTAGTTTCTCTTATACACAAGCTGTTCCTTTTCTCCTGAGTTCTACATTAATTATTAAAATATAATTAATGTGTGATTATAAATATAATCACAATGTGTGAACTAGAAAAAAAAAGGTCATATAAATGGACAGTTTATTCATCTTAATCAACAACATCTATACTAACAAATCATACCATGAGACAAAGTCATAATACATTTATTTTTTTAAAAAAATCTGAAATACGAAATAGGGAGGGCTCAAAAATATGAACAGAGGTAGATGCAAGCATTTCATATTGACTCATCAGTACCTATATTACAATAACACAGTTAAAATCAGTCCAAATATAGGATTTAGCAAGAGCATTAATAAAACCTATAACATAAAGCAACCAATGGAAAGCAACCAATGGAAAGCCTTACATCCACGGAGGCATAGATTGACATAAAGCTGTTTCTGCATGCACAAGGGAGGCTTCAAATGGTTAATGGTGACTGTATATTTTATTTATCAGATCTAGATGACTGTTTCCAGTGCTCAGAAGATGAATATCCAAACAACAAGCAGGATTTATGCATGGCAAAAGATATAAGTTACTTAGCTTATGAAGAACCTTTGGGGACCACCTTAGTGACTTTGGCTCTTGTGCTTTCTTTTATCACAATATTGGTGTTAGGAATCTTCAGGAAGTATCACAACACTCCAATTATCAAAGCCAACAACCGCAGCCTCTCCTATACCCTCCTCCTCTCCCTTCTCCTCTCCTTTCTTTGCTCTCTACTTTTCATTGGTCAACCCATGAAGGTGACTTGTCTCCTTCGACAGACTTCTTTTGGGATGATCTTCACTGTAGCTGTTTCTTGTATGTTGGCCAAAACTATAACTGTGGTGTTTGCGTTCATGGCCACCAAGCCAGGATCACGGATGAGGACATGGGTTGGGAAAACTCTATCCCTTTCCATTGTTCTCTCCTGCTCCTTTATTCAATTTCTTCTTTGTACTGTGTGGTTAGCAACCTCACCCCCTTTCCCAGACATGGATAATCATTCCTTCATTTCTGAAATCATTGTGGAATGCAATGAAGGGTCAGTTGTCATGTTTTATAGTGTTTTGTCTTTTATGGGTTTCCTGGCTATAGTCAGTTTTATTGCAGCTTTCCTAGCTAGGAAGTTACCAGACACTTTCCAGGAAACCAAATCTATCACATTCAGCATGCTGATTTTTTGCAGTGTCTGGTTGTCCTTTGTGCCAGCCTACATGAGCACCAAAGGCAAATACATGGTAGCTGTGGAGATCTTCTCCCTCCTGGCCTCCAGCACTGGGCTTTTGGCTTGTGTCTTTTCCCCCAAATGCTACATTATCATCATGAGGCCTCATCTGAATAAAAAGGAGCATCTCATAAAGAGAATTATTTAAGCAATCTTGCCTTTTGTATTTAGCCAACATGGGAGTGGCATAATGAGACAAATCCCTTGAGGCATCAATTCTGAGGGGTTCTTTAAAGATCAGATAGTCTAATTTCATGGTGCTTGAAACAGATCCAGAGCATCAGCCAAAGATATAACTATTATGTACTGGAGTTTGCAATGGGTTTGCTGTATTTATGTAATGTTCTGAATAAAATGAACCTAGTTCATTAGTTGGTGCAGTGGTATATGAGGAAATTATGAATATGGATATAGACTCTGAGTTACAGCAGCTATAGAAACTACAATAAGGCAAATGTGGCTATCATGGCATAATTAGCATAATTGGAAGTAGTCCTGGCTGAAATCATATATTTGTTCTTTAGGGTCTATACTTAGCTGAGCATGCTTTAAATACAAAGTTTATTCACAGGATTTACAGGCAAATGCCAAAATCCAGAAATGCTACTAAGATTTTAAAGAAAATTGTATGCTATAACAAGACATTTTCAACCCCCCATTTGTATTATGTTTGACTTTAAATACTTTTTTTTTATTCTACATCTTTTCTTGCAGCAAGTCTTTGTGTTAATGTTCAGGTATGATTCTTAGATAGATAATTAATCTTTTAATAGTGGGTTTTCAGATGAATGGAATTGTTGAAATAAATGGAAACAAAAGGAATTGTGAGGGAATGTAGTCTGGATTCCCAGGAGGGAATGAGTGCATTCCAGAAAAGTAAGAGACAAATCAATTCAGATAGTTTGTGTGATAGTTAAAGGGTAAAGACAACTCCTCCTTAATAATTCCCAGAGCATATGTTTTATAGGGATGGTAATTTGCCTTACTTTGGTAAGATTCTGTCTATAAATAAGGAACATTAAAAAAATTAAAAATTGCTTGGAGAAAATGCATGCCTTTCTTGGTTTTTGGAATCTGGCAGGAATGTGTCATTGCCTTGAAGGTTCAGCCTGTTGAATATCTTAGTAGAACATACTCATGGGAATCTGTTGAGTCTGTTCTCAAGATGCCAGTCTTCTTCCTGGCATTTGGCACCCTAAAATTGTCCCCCCATTTTGATCTATTTCTTCTCACTAAGAATATTGGTCTCTTGATGAAAAGTAGGTATCAGAAGGTTGGAAACAATTCCAAGAACCTTTACTTATGAAAATGTAATCTTTCATCATGTATCACTTTTGCATATGCATGCTTGCTTGCATCATTTCCCCTCCTTTTCTGAAATATATAAATATCAATTCATCTCTTTTATTTGCAAGAGTGCGTCTCACAATCCTTTTGGTGGGGTCCCCTCAAGAACATATTGTTTTTATAATAAATACTGCAGTGAGTTTCCATTATTCTGTGTTCTGATTTGGCAGAAGCAACTCTGTCTTTGTGTAGTTTATTAGCTGGGACAGCTTCAACAACCTCAACAGACCAACTTTTAGGTGGAATTGATATCCTGTATCTGCTGTTGTGTGTCTAATGTCCAATCCAGTTTCTGTATCTTCTTCTTATTCAGATTTGCTGACTGAACTTGACAGAAAACTACATTTCACACAATAATTTTTCTGCCGAGAAATGTCAGCATGTTGGTCTGGTCAATTTTTTAAACAATTTGCATTGCCATTGAAATTAAGATTTACAAAAATCATCAGGTTAAAATTTTAAGTGGCTTGATAGAACCAACACTAACAAGAATTGAAATGTTGAGTACATATATAGTTACACATTTTTAAGGAGGTTCCATGCCATGATAAACATACTAGTCTCACATTTCTCTTTTATATCCTATAGCTTTTATTTCAATTGTACGAGGAGAGACTGAACAAGAATTAAGAGATTCTGTAATCATAGTGACCCTAATGATTTGGCTATAATTTTGTTTGACTTTAACATAAGTCTCCATAAACATGAATACTTCAAATACTTCAAAATTAGTCCATTCCTTTTATATTGGTGTGGGTGTGTGGGTGAGTATGTGTGCGCACACACACACGTGTGTGTGTGCGTGTGCATGTGTCTATGTATGGATATATATTCACTATACATTTGTGTGTATATCTTTCTGTAATATACAGAATGTGTCTTAGTGAGTTTCAGTAATGGAAGTTATATTTATTGCTAAGCAGAAAACTCTTCTGAAATGGACTCTGGAAATTCAACATATTATTTTCTATCATAAAAATGATCCATAAGAAAAAAAAATCTTCCTTTTCTTCTATGCAAGAAGGTAATTTGCTTTTTTTTTTTAAAAAAAAAAATGACACAACCCTCTCTGAAATTCAAGAGAATTATGAAGTCCTTTTCAAGTCTACCTGCCATTCATACTTTTAAAATGTTGTACTATTTTCTGGTGGTTGTATTGGGAAAAGATGTCTTGATATTAGTTCCTGCAATAATTGTAACCAGATTATTTGAAGCATCATACTTATAGTTAAGAAAGATTTTTTTCCCATTAGAAAGACAATGGGACAAGTGAGACAAGAGCAGTCCAGAGTTCCATAAAATTATCTCCTTCTCTCTCTCTCTCCACCCCTCTCTCTCTCTCCCCTCTCTCATATATATACACACATACATACATATACACACACACACACCCCTACACTTACACCCACCCACAAACACACACAGACAGTATATATGTATATGCATATATAAATAGGACCTATTTTATATATACTCCAGGCGACATTGGGTAAAAATCAAAGGATTTTAATTCCTTTCATTGTTAGCAAATGCGAAATACCATTCCTGTCTATAAGCAACTAAAAATAAACATAGTATTATCACCAGTATCTTATTTATTTCCTGATTTCTTGGAGCTCACATTGGTGTTCTTATTTGTCTTTTAAGAAGTAGATCTAATTGGTTCATTCGAGATTCCAGAAGTTAGAACACTATTCTAAGACAATGAAAAAAAAAGTTTTCTATCTTATAGTTGTCTATCTGGCAATGATGTTTGAAAAAAAAAAACATCATTTGAGTTTTGGAACATCATTTGAGATTCAGACTTTCTACCCAACAGAAATCCTCCTGGGGCCATAGACTTCTTCTGAGGCTAATTAGAGATTCAGAAAGTCATGGCCACATCATCAGCATAGAAAAGCAGACCCAGCTATTTATTGTTAATATTAGAAGGGTAGCATTCTTTTTTGGTTGGAAATGCAACCTTTTCTACTGCAATGCAAAAAATAGAAACAAGGTTTCCAAGGGAAATTACAGCCATGACAAACAGCCTGGATATCATCCAGTATATCATCCTGTGGGGGAGTTGGACTAGATGACCTACAAGGTCCCTTCCAACTCTGCACACACACACACACACACACACACACACA
>NW_020717301.1:0-10148 GCF_900518725.1 Notechis scutatus
TTTTGGTTGAAGGGGAAAAGTCCATTGCTTACACCTTCCCTGTGTCAGATCCGGAATAATGTCAGGTTTCCAAGTGATGAAATCCATTTAAAAAGAAAAGAGCAAAGTCCATCTTCCAAAACCATTTCTTTTATTTAGGTAAAGCATCAAATTGGCAAAGTCTGTTGTAATTCCGGATCTGACATAACCCGGAATTACACCACATAATATTGGAAATTAGAAACAACTCCCAAGAGTTTCATTCCCCAATAGAAGTCAATCAACATTGCCTGGAGTCATCAATCTCCACCTCCAGGTCTCAGCAGGGTCAGCTTTCGTTCCCACGGGAAGGCGAACCACCTAGCCTAAACAACTCTATTTCCACTCCTCCCACCTTAGGAATGTGGCAAGCTCGAAACCCTCCCCCCCATAACCAGCAAAGAGAAAGAAAGAAAAGGAATATATAATAAGGCTAAATAAAATGGCTATGCATATTTCAATTTTGGGCTTGACACCCTCCTTCCTTCCAGTCCAGCCTCCTGAAAAAGCATCTTTGGGACAACCATGACCTGGATGACTGAGAATCTCCATTGACATTTTCCCATCCATTGCTTCTTGTCCTGTCTTCAGGTGCTTTGGAGAATAAGTTGACCCCTTCTTCTCTGTGACAGCGATCACAGATGCTGTCATATCAACCCTTGTCCTTCTCTTCGTTAGACCGGACATAACAAGTCCCAACGACTTCTATCCTTCCTGGTCACATGACTACATTTTGGGCGCTCGGCCACCCGCCTGCACTCACAGCTATCTGCAGCTCCCCAGAGTCACATGAACACAATTTGATTTCAGGAAATACGACTTCAGCAATAGAGCGGTCACTGTCTGGAATACTCTACCTGACTCTGTGGTTTCTTCCCCAAACCCCGAAAACTTTAACCTTAGACTGTCTACTATTGACCTCACCCCTTTCCTAAGAGGCCTGCATAAGCGCACCAACGTGCCTGCTGTCCCTGTCCTATTGTTTATTTTTATTTCTTTTATTTTTCTTATATGTATCCATGTATTCATAACTATGTTTTTACTTATACCTATTGTAAGCAATCGACAAAAATAAATAAATAAAATAAACAATTTACAATCAGGGGTGGGATTCTATCGGTTCAGACTGGTTCAGGCGAACCGGATGTTAAAGTTACATTTGGTTCACTGAACCGGTATTTCAACCAACCAACTGGCCCTGCCCACCCTGCCCCTCCCAGGGGTCTCCAGGCGATGCAGGTAAGTGCAGGGTCTGCGTGGAAGCTTTGGGAGGGGGAAAAAACGGGCTTTCTGGACGTCCAGAAGCGGGCCTGTTTCAGGCTTCTGGAGGGCCTCCAGAGCACAGGGGAGGCCATTTTTGCCCTCCCAGAGGCCCATGGGAAGCCGGAAACAGGAAGTTCCGGTGGGCCAAGCCCAGGGTTGGGATGCTACCAGTTTGGCCCGGCTCTATAGAACTGGTAGCTCTGAAGAGCAGCAGATACTGAACCGGTTCTGTGTTTGCTGCTGTTTGGCCCACTTGCCCGCCCGGGCTCTTACCTGACCTTTATTTCCCGCTTTTTCAACCTCAGCTGCTTCGTGTGGCACAGCTGAGGTTGAAAAAGCAGGGGAAAAGTGGCTTTTCAAACGCTGCGCACCCTCACGCAGCGCTTGTCAGCTGTCCGGCAGGCACAGCTTAAGTTTTTTACCCATGTGTGCAGTGCAAAACATAGTCATCAAACCAGTAGTAACACCGGTTGAATCCCACCCCGGGCCATGCCCACCCAGCAACCAGGCAGCGAACCAGTTGCTAGGACTTTTGAATCCCACCTCTCTTTGCAGTTTTAACGCCAGAGAAACAGTTTCTCGCCAAACCTGCCCCTTAGAGAACAATGGGTTTGCATTATGACAGCCACACTTGCTTAAGGACCACACAAAAATGTGACATAGTCACATTACTTGCTTTATAACCATCGCAACGTACGACCAAATTGTGGGCTCCATTAAAGCTGTAGGTCGATGACTCCCTATAATTACATGATTATAGAATGATAGGGCTGGAAGGACCTTGTGAAATCTTCCAGTCCAACCCCCTATATGGAATTATTCAGGTTGACTTTGCAGCTCCCAATTATGCACTGGGTTTATTTCGTCTTGTGGTTGCTTCTAACTGAAGAGGCCAAGATGGCTTCAAGAGGGCCTGTTTTTCCTGCCTCTTTTCAGAGGCAGGAAACCCAGGATGATTTCCAGGTGGCACAGAATCTCTGGGGCTGGCGAGGAGGGGGCAGCTTGAAGGAGAAGGTCTCACCCTTGACAGTGTCAAAAGAAAAAGAAAAAATTCCGCAGAATCCCCCAGTTTTGAAGTCAGTTGCATGGACCAGAGGATGCTGTTTCCATGGCAGCAGACAAGGGAAAATGCAGCAGGGAACAGGATGCTCAGGTAAGAGAGAGGGAAAGTACAAAAAAAAAAAAGATAATTTCTTATGCAAAAAAGGAGGAATATAATACATTTTGCTGATGTAAAGCTCCAGCATAGAATGGCAACTTCGACCTGGCACAGATTTATTTATTAAACATTCATGCCACCTATCTTTATAAAGTAATTCTGGGTAGCTTACATATTTATTTATTTTTTAAAAAAAAATCCAGTTTGTTGAACAAGCCGTGACAGCCCCTTTCTCGCATCTTGCCTAAGCCAGTTGGAAACAACCCACAAGAACTCCTAACATGATGGGCACCCACAATGCTGGCAACAGTTCTGTGAGGTGGTCTGTAACTATCGTCAGGTCAGTACAGGAGTTTGTAAAAGTTGCTGACCCCATTCAAAATGTAGTATTTTGAGTGGGAGGCTCTGATTCACCTGGCTGTGCTCCAGAACAGTGATCCCCAACTTTTTTGACGCTGCGGCCCGGTACCGGCATCAGCTGGGCGCCGCGGCCCGGTACCGGCATCAGCTGGGCGCCGCCATCTTTTTTTGGTGAAAAAGTGCTTCCGGTGAGCTTTCTACCCGGAAAAGCTCACCGGAAGCACTTTGTCATCAAAAAAAGATGGCGGCGCCCAGCAAGCCAGCGGCCCGGTAGGAGTTGTTCCGCGGACCGGTACCGGTCCGCGGACCGGTGGTTGGGGACCCCTGCTCCAGAACAGTCTTGAAAGAGTTAATTCTGCTTCATTTTAAACCGGCAGCAAATGCAGAGTGTTTGGGTGTTCGTTTTATGTCTTACATTTCTATGCCACCCACCTCACTATCAAGACATATCCCTGTTCACACTAGACAGACTTTAGGGAGCTGCAGAGCACAAAATGGAATAACAGAGTTGAAAGGGGGTCTTCTAGTCCAATCCCTTGCCCAAGCAGAAGACCTTTATACCATTTTGGACACATGGATGTCCAGTTTCTTCTTAAAAACCTCTAGTGATGGAGCACCCACAACTTCTGAAGGCACTGGTTAATTATGGTCACTGTCAGGAAATTTCTCTTTAGTTCTCACATAAAGGCTCGGATCTTTCTACCTGTTGCTCTCAAGTGCTTAGGTTGACCCCCTGTTCTATGTGAGAGCACCTCAAATATTGGAAGACTGCTACCATAGCACCCCTAGTCCTTCTCTTCATTAGACTAGATGTGCCCAATTCCTGCAACCATTCATCACACGTTTTAACCTCCAGGCTGCTAATTCGTTTTTGTTGCTCTTCTCTATACTCTTTGAACTTTGGAGAGTCTTAACATCAGGGGTGGGATTCTACCAGTTTACACCTATTTGCTAGAACCGGTTGTTAACGTTCTAAACAGTTCGGAGAACCGGTTGTTAGAAGAAATTACAGGGCTAATCCTGTAAGGAAGGCAGGAAGGAAACATTCTGGTGTTGCTTACAGAAACTGCCTCTCTGTTAACCCTTATTACATTCTTGGCAGGACAAGACTTCCTGTCTCTGGAACTTCTCTGGGTTTTTTCCCCCCTCCTTTGCTGGTACTTTGCTTGTGTGGTGCGACCATTCAAAGTTACAATGGCACTGAAAAAAAGTGACTTATGACCGTTTTTCACACTTACGACCGTTGCAACATTCCCACAGTCATGAGAGGCCAGGCGAGGACATGCGTGCCTCAATGTGAGTGCAATTGAGTTGGCCACGTCCACCCAGTCACGTGACCACCAAGTCACGCCCACCAACTAAGCCACGCCCATAGAACCGGTTATTTAAAAATTTGAATCCCACCCCTGCTTAACATCATTTTTGAAGCTTGGTGACTAAAAATGGACGCAGTACTCTATGTGTGGTCTTACCAGTGTACACTTGGAATATTGTTTCGATCACTATGATACAAAACAGATGTTGAGACTCTAGGCATAGTTTGAACCTTTACAGGCCAGCATCGATAGTTCCAGAAGTCACACAACACACTAAACCAGGGTTAGGACATTTTAACAGAGGTTCATTATATTAAATTCAGGTTAAGTTCAAACTTCGAAACAGAGAGGGTCAGTTTGTACAGAAGGCTATCAAATTAAAAACACAGAGAGTGCAAATAAATGTTTCATGATGATAGAAATTCATCCCTGTGATTTGTTCATCATGATTTGTGGCTGGGGTCTCCAATCTTGGCTAGTTTAAAATTTGTGGACTTCAACTCTCAGAATTCCTCAGCCAGTTTTGGGATTCTGGGAGTTGAAGTCCACAAGTCTGAAAGTTTCCCAGTTGGAGATTCTGGTTTAGGGCTTTGCAAACCAGGTTGCAAATATACAGGTGGCCACTAGAAAGCAGCAAAGAGAAAGTTCCAATTCTTTGCTTCCCATTTTGCCCCCACCCCCACCCCCACAAATAATGTTAGGTTCAGAAAACATTTGCTAGACCAATACTTGAATACAGCTCATCAGTCTGGAACCCGCGTTACGTATCTGATATTATTAACACAGTTGAGAAAGTCCAGAAATGTTTCACAGGAAGAGTTCTCCACTCCTCTACTCGTTGCAGAATACCTTATGCCACCAGACTTGAAATTCTAGACCTAGAAAATCTAGAACTATGCCGCCTTTGGTCCGATCTAAGTATAGTATATACTTATACATTGCAATGTCCTACCTGTCAATGAATACTTCAGCTTCAACCATAACAACACAAGAGCAAACAATAGATACAAACTCAAGGTTTACCGCACCAAACTTGATTGCAGGAAATACGACTTCAGCAACAGAGTGGTCGATATGTGGAATACTCTACCTGACTCTGTGGTTTCTTCCCCAAACCCCAAAAACTTAGACTGTCTACTATTGACCTCACCCCCTTCCTAAGAGGCCTGTAGGGGGCATGCATAAGCGCGCCAATCGTGCCTACCGTCCCTGTCCTATTGTTTTTTATTTGTCTTATATGTATCCATTTCATGTATCCATAACTATTGTTATACTTATACCTATTACCTTACAATTGCTTGACAAAATAAAGAAATAAATAAAATAAAATAAATAGAATTCTCCAGGCAGCACAGCTGGCCGGAGAATTCTGGGAGTTGAAGTCCACAAGTCTTAAAGTTGCCAAGTTTGGAGGGGCTGAGCAGCTGGCACGGAGGCAGCAGGAAAGCCCCACTCTTGGGCAGGACGAGTTTCAAGTCCTCATGAAGGCGGCGGCGGCGGCGGCGGCGGCGGCGGAGGGAACTGCTGCGTGGGGAGGGTGGGTGGGAAGGCCAGAAGGCAAGGCGGACCCCTCCCCAGCTGATCTGGCCAAGCCTCTCCTCCGGGGGAGAGGCGGGGCAGGGGAGGGGCTCTGACGTCACGCCCGAGGGCGGGTCCCCGCGCAGACTATCTTCCAGCCGGGCAGCGCAGGCGGCAGGGCGGATGGACGGAGAGGAGACCCTCTGGGGGGCCAGCCCCGGGTGCCTGCAATCCAGGTAAGGCACGGGAGGGAAATTGAGGGGGTGGGCTTGGCGCCACGCCGGCACTTCCTTCCCTGGGCGTTGGGGCGCTGGGGGGGGGGGGGGGGGGGGTCCCTCTGAGGGCAGAGGCGGGGAGGAAATGGGGCGGGTGTGTGTGTGTGAGCCCCAGTCCGCGACTGGCCGGCCGGGTGGGTTTCCTTCAACCTGGTTTAAGGGGTTGTGTGAAGCCGAAGAAGAAGGAACTGGAGGCAGCACAAGCATTCCTTCTCTTTTTCGGGAGTGGTGGTGCTTCTCTCCCTCCTCTACAGAATTGTGAGCAGGGTGAACCAAGCTCCATTAACCCCCCACGGGTACTCCTAGAATAACCAAGAGTCGGAAGGGACCTTGGAGGTCATCTGATCGAGCAGGAGAGAGTATTCCAAATATTAGCCTCTACCTAGGATCGAACTGGCAGCCCCCTGGTTGTGAGGCAGAGAGCTCCCCCTAGGTCTGTGGTCTCCTTAACCTGGATTGCGGAAGGAATCCCTCTTTCCTGGGCTGTGAGGTGTCCCAAATTGACTGAACGGACCACCTTCGCCGCTAAGCTGGTTTTCCAGGCATTCCTCGAGTGGTTCTCACAAGCTGGGCGCATTCTCAGGCTGGCAGTGCCCACAGCTGGTCCTGAATTTAAGCGTGAGTTGAATTAAACCTAACTAGGGTGGGGAATGAATCAATTTTGGGGAAGTTGCACAAGATACTCAGGTGCAAAAGAACCTAACCAGGTTTTAGCAAACTCTGCACACCCAGCCTGGTTTCTCGTGTGAACGTGGTGCTTGCAGGAAGAAAAGTGTCCCTGGCTTATTCCGTTTGATGAACTTGTCATCAACTTGTTCAAGCTTGTCTCCGGCTGGATTCAGGACCTTCGGGTTTCCCAGCGTCCCCTGACTCGTCCCCGGTTCAACCAAACCCTGGTTAAAATGTACACGTGGGAATGCAAACAACCATTGCTGAAGTGACCTGGTTCATTAAGTGGCTGGGAGGAGGGCTATGACCAGAGCCAGGCTGGCATAACGGTTAAGACTGATCAGGCAAGAAACTGGGAGAGACCCTGAACTGGGCGCAAAGCCAGCTGGGCGACCTTGAGCCAGCCACTCTCTCAGAGCCCTAGGAGAAGAGGCCAAGGGAAACGGCTGCTAGTCGGCTCCATCTGTGGGCTTTTGGGCAACCTTCGTGCACAGCGGTGCCGCTTTTCCTTCCTGCGAGCCCAAATCCAGCGCCTCCAACAGGATGAACGGATTTTTGCAGCTGGTTGCGTTGCAAGACAATCTGGAGCAGGAGGAGGACGAGTTTGCAATCCTTAATGAAGGCGGGAAAGGGGGGAGAGGCCAGGCTGGACCCTCTTGCGGGGTCCCACTTGGCAGGGGCTTGCAGAGGGTCCCGCGCCCCTAAGGGCTCGAGCTGGAGAACCCAAGGCGACCCGGGCAGTCAGTCTGTCCTCCCAGGGAGGGGTCTCGCTCGCGCGGGGCGGGGGCGGAGAGCGCCGCTGACATCACGGTCCGGGGCGTGGACAGGCAACCCCCCCTCCCCTCCCCTCCCTTGGGCATCGCAGACAGCGGGGATGGCCAGCCCGGAGCCCCTCCGGGGGGCGAGCATCCGACGCCTGCGGTCCGGGGGGGCCGGGGGGGGGGGGGGGGGGGGGGGGGAGGCCAGGCTGGACACTCTTGCGGGGTCCCACTTGTCCCCGGCGTCACCGTGCCAGCCGTCCCAAGCGAAGCCCAGCTGAGCGCCCGCAGGATCCGGATCAGGCCGGGCGGAGGGATTCCTTGCTCAGACGGGGCTGCGAGGGTGGACTGGAGGGGGGGGCAATCGTTTTGCAAGAGTCCCGGCCTGTGGCTTGCTGGGCTTGGATCGGCTTTGGGTTCAAGGGATGCCAGGGGTTATGTGAAGCCCACCCAAGAGGGACCCTGGCCGGAAGCGGGCTGGAGACAGGATTCATGCCTTCTCTGTGTCTCTTGGGAGGATGAGGGTGGGCTTTGGCCAGCCTCAGTCCAGCCCAGCTTGGGTGGGATCCCTTTTGCAGAATCCTATGTGGAGTCCTAAATTCATCTCATTTGCATAGAATGGGAAGGATGTGTGTTTTTCTTTAATTTCTTTGCATTGTTTTCTTCTGTTCTTTTGTATAATGTACACTGAAGATGGCATTTAATTTCCTTGTATGAGGTGCAATGACAAAAAAATGTGAGTGGGTGTATACACACACACACACACACACACTTAACAGGCCACCTTTGCAAGCTAATGTTTTTATTTATTTATTTTGTCAAGCAATTATAAGATAACAGGTATAAGTATAAACATAGTTATGACTACATGAAATGGATACGTATAAGAAAAATGAAAGAAACAAGAGGATGGGGATGATAGGCACGTTGGTGTGCTTATGCACGCCCCCTACAGACCTCTTAGGAAAGGGGTGAGGTCAATAGTAGACTGTCTACTATTAGGTTAAAGTTTTTGGGGTTTGGGGAAGAAACCACAGAGTCAGGTAGAATATTCCGGCTTTTTTTTTTAGCATTTCGGGAGCAGTTTTAGCAAGCAGGCTGGCATTGCCCAGAGGCAGGGGTGAATATTTCCTAGTGGTGCACAGCTGGGCTTTAGAACATAGAATAGCAGAGTTGGAAGGGGCCTTGGAGGTCATAGAGTCCAGCCCCCTGCTCAAGCAGGAAACCCCATACCATTCCAGACAAATGGCTGGCCAGTCTCTTTTTAAAAGCCTCCAAGTGATGGAGCACCCACAACTTCTAGTGGCAAGCAGTTCCACTGGTTAATGGTCCTCACTGTTGGGAAGTTTCTCCTAAATTCCAGGTTGCTTCTCTCCTTGGTTAGTTTCCACCCATTGTTTCTTGTCCTGCCTTCAGGTGCTTTGGAAAATAGACCCCCCTCTTCTTTGTGGCAGCCCCTCAAATACTACCATGTCCCCCCAGTCCTTCTTTTCTCTAGACTAGCCAAACCCCAATCCTACAACTGTTCTTCGTATGTTTTTGTCCACAAGCCTTTAATCATCTTAGTTGTTCTTCTCTGCCCTTTTTCCAAAGCCTCAACATCTTTTTTATATTGGGGTGACCAGAACTGGATGCAGAGTTCCAAGTGTGGTTTTTACTAAAGCTTTGCAAGCAGTATTAGAACATTGCATGATCTTGATTCTATCACTCTATTGATGCAGCCTAGGATTGCATTTGTGTTTATTTAAGCGGGAGTTAGTCTCCTGGGATGCTACAACCGTCATAAATAGGAGTCCGTTGATGAGCGCCCGAATTTTAATCATGTGAAGTTTGCGAGGGCCATAAGTGTGAAAAGTGGTCATAAGTGGCCGTTTTCTGTGCCGTCTGAACGGTCACTAAATGCCTTACAACCGTTGTAAGTCAAGGACTACCTCTATGTTCGGTGCTCCTGACCAGCTTTGAGTGCCTAGATATAAAGGACATTTCCAGCAAAAATATGAGAACGTTGAAATTTGGGCTTGCTTCATATTGATATGGACCAGGAGCTTGGCAAAACTAAGCTGGATAACAGATAACAGATAATCAGAGTTGGAAGGGACCTTATAGGTCATCTAGTCCAACCCCCTGCCCAAGCTGGAGACCCTACATCATTTCTGACAGATGGGAGTCCAATCCCTTCTTCCGGTGATGAAGCTCCCACAACCTCCAAAGGCAACTTCTGTTCCATGGCTTGATTGTTTCACTGTCAGATAGTTTCTTCTTATTTGCAGGTTGAATCTCTCCTTGTTCAGTTTCCATCCATTATTCCTTGTCTGGCCTTCGGGTGCTTTGGAGAATAGCTTGACCCCTTCCTCCTCTCTGTGGCAGCCCCTCAAGTATTGGAAGATGCTATCCTGTCTCCCCTGGTCCTTCTCTTCCCTAGACTAGCCAGGCCCAGTTCCTGCAACCGTTCATCGTATGTTTTAGCCTCCAGTCCCCTAATCATCCTGGTTGCTCTTCTCTGCACTCTTTCCAGAGTCTCTACATTTTTTTTTTATAGTGTGGTGACCAAAACTGGATGCAGTACTCTAGGTGTGGCCTTACTAAGGCTTTATAGAGTGATATTAATACCTCCCTTGGTCTCGATTGTATCCCTCTGTTAATGCAATTTAGGATTGCATTAGCTTTTTTGGCTGCTGAATCAGACCAAATGGATGGGAGGCAACTAGGAAAGTCTAGAGAGCTTAAAATCTATCTATCTAATCTGTCTGTCTATCTATCTATCTATCTATCTATCTATCTATCTATCTATCTATCTATCTATCTATCTATC
>NW_020717301.1:14443-39606 GCF_900518725.1 Notechis scutatus
AGATAGATAGATAGATAGATAGATAGATAGATAGATAGATAGATAGATAGATAGATAGATAGAGTTCTGACCCAAACCTTGTTCCAAGGAAACAAACACCAACAGAGGGAAAAGCAAAACCTTTTAATGCTTCTCTGCTAATTCCGTTTATTCGCAGTTAAAAGGCTATTAAAACTAATTGTCTCTGATAAGAACGAGCCTTGCCAAGGTTGTGCAAGGCTGCCAAAAGCACTAGGTTAAGTTGCCAAGAAATATTCCAAACAAAAAGTCTTCAAACACAAACCAAGAGAGTCCGAACTTCCACAAGGCTTGAAGTACAAAAACTTCTTTGCTTCCTGCAAAGAACTCCGGTTTCTCAGCTGGCTTTTATCTCTTAAGGGAGAGGCCATTCCCTTGCAGCCTTACTCCCGAGTCACCCGTGCTGCTGCAGCTGCTCTTTCCTTCGAGCAGTCCTGCACACACGCGCACTGGGGCCAGGCCCTCGGGGGCCTCTTCGTCACTGCTGCCAGCCTCCACCATCTCCAAAGGCAGCACTCCACTCCCTGATGGTCCTGGCCCAATCCCTGCATCCCACACAGGCCCCGCATCCGAGTCCTCGCTCTCCAAGGCCTCAGCCGTCCACACCTGCTGCCGGCGAACCACAACACATAGATGGATAGATGGGGAGATGAGAGAGAGAGAGAGAGAGAGATTTGATGTTCCAGGAAGGAAAAGTGAAGGGTACATAACTCTATTCAAGTATGAAATGGTTGAATTCAGCATAAAAAATGAGCCATCTGGATTGGAAATCTTTGGACTATAAAACTGGGAGAAGTTGGAGATGGTGGTAAGCCACCGAGAAGATGACGGAAGGGCCCACGGTCATTCTGGAAAAATGTTGGTACGTGGTTGTCCAATTCCATTTATGGCATTTTTTGTTACAGCCGAGGTGCATTCCTGCACGGGGCAGAGTCTTAGACTAGATCAGTGTTTCTCAAGCTTTAGGTCGCATGGACTTCAACTCCCAGAATGAGTCCACACATCTTAAAGTTGTCAAGCTTGGAAAACACTAGACCAGATGATCTCCAGGATCCCGCCCAAGCCTTGCCTTCTGTGATTTTCCCCAAGGAAGAAGTCTCTGAAGGATGCCTTGCAGAAAAGAGAGGACTATAAAGGGGGAAAAAATCGATACCTTTTCAACAAATCCACGACAAACCTCCCATTTCAAAAACTAAATTAGTTTTGGGGCTGGGGAAGATGGTTCGGATAAAGTTAAGCTGAAAGAATCTCTCATAGAAGAAGAAAAAAAAGATACAAACCATGTTTAGACATGGTTTGGTCTAAAGGGGGCTTTGTGTGTAGTGTGATGTTGGTCGTCGTTGTTTAGAAATTGTGTGTGTGTGGGGGGGCTTAATGGATTGTGCAGTCCCCTCAGCAAACTGCAGTACATTGAATAAACCATGGCTAAATGAACATGGCTTGCCGGAGTGTGTGAATCTATTCAAAGTTTGACATTCAGGCAATAGAGTTGGGATAAGGGCAGAGAGACAGAGAGCTGTCTTTACGGAGGGAGGGTGCCTGTGATTTTCCACAATTCCCGGACAAAAAATGGATAGAGACTTGCAGATATTTATCCACGTGTGTTTTGATGTTCTGGTATTGGAACTGGTGGCTTTGATCCTCCTCCTTGCCCTGCATGGAGCCTCCCAGATGGTTTTTTAGGTCGGTTTCAAAAATTCCTAGTTAGATAGACCATGTCTAAGGAATAGTGGCAATGGCTCGCCATAGCAGAGAGCCTTGGGTGTGTATAAAACCAAATTTTTAAAAAAGGGAATGTGGTTATTATCCATGCTGCTTTGGTTTCATCTCTCTGTCCTGCCTGGTGTTGAGGGAAATAATGAATACTGCCTCTTTTTAGAGTCTTTCTCTAAGTCCTATTTATGAATCCTCCGTCCCACCTAAATTGAGGGTAGAATCCCAAGCAGCCTTGTCATGCTCACCTTCCCAATACATTCAGTTTAACAGAGTTGGAAGGGACCTTGTAGGTCATCTAGTCCAACCCCCCACCCAAGCAGGAGACCCTACACCATTTCTGACTGATGGCAGTCCAATCTATTCTTGAATACCTCAAGTGATGAAGCTCCACAACTTCCAAAGGCAACTTCTGTTCCATGGGTTGATTGGTCTCAATGTCAGAAAATTCCTCCTTATTTCCAGGTTGAATCTCTCCTTGATCAGTTTCCATCCATTCTTCCTTGTCTGGCCTTCAGATGCCTTGGAGAATAGCTTGACCCCCCTCCTCCTCTCAGGGACAGCCCCTCAAATATTGGAAGACTGCTCTCCTGTCTCCCCTGGTCCTTCTCTTCCCTAGACTAGCCAGGCCCAGTTCCTGCAACCGTTCTTCATATGTTTGAGCCTCCAGTCCCCTCATCATCCTGGTTGCTCTTCTCTGCATTTTTTCTAGAGTCTCAACCTCTTTTTTATAGTGTGGTGACCAAAACTGGTTGTAGGATTCTAGGTGTGGTCCTACTAAGGCTTTATAGAGTGGTATTAGTACATCCTGTGATCTTGATTGAATCCCTCTGTTAATGCAATTTAAGATTATGTTGGCTTTTTTGGCTGCTGCTGCACACAATCATTTCCCATAATCCCCAGCCACCAGCTAGGCACGGGCCAAGACAGGTTTAGAGAAGGAGCTGATGTTCCCCAAGAAGTTAAAGAAATGTGGGGTGTCCAGGAAGAGCTCAAAAGTCTACATTTTTTGAGATGGGCTAACTGGGGGGAACTTCACAATGTTCTCCCAGAGAGTATGAATCGTGCACTGATCCTACAGTGTCTTTGTTGAAGAATTCAGTTTCTTTCTGGGCCCAGAATTGGGTGTGATTGTTGTGTCTCTGACTCATGGCAAACTGAAGTGAATGGACTTCAACTCCCAGAATTCTCAGCAGGGGCAATTCAACTCCCACAATTCCACTGCCAGCAAAACTACTGCTGAGAATTCTGGGAGTTGAAGTCCATCGACCTGGAGATGACCAAGGCTGGGAAACCCTGCCCAAGAGCTATCAGACCATAAGAAGCTTGAGGGAGAAGTGGGTGTCAAAATTAATTTTTATCTGCTTTGCACAAGTGTCACACACAAAAATTGACATTGATAATTTTTCTCCTGGAGACAGGGCTGCACAAATGGATTTATGGTCACTTTGGGATGCCTCAGGCTACAAGGCTGTATTGTCCAATTCACACACTGTTGAAAACTAACCCAGGAGTGAAGCAACCTGGAATTAAGGAGAAAGTTCCTCACAGTGAGGACAATTAACCAGTGGAACAGAAGTTGGCTGCAGAAGTTGTGGCTGCTCCAACACTGGAGGTTTTTAAGAAGAGTCTAGACTCTAGACAATCACTTATCTGAAATGATATAGGTTCTCCTGCTTGAGCAGGGGGCTGGACTAGAAGACCTCCAAGGGTCCCTTCCAGCTCTATTCTAGTTTAGCTTCTCTGGTTCTCAAAAGTTTGAATTTCCTCCTTGGTTAAATTTCCTGGCCAGCATCCACTAGCTTTGATGGCTCGTAAATAAAGACCCACTTGCAGGATTTTGTGGCTACTAAAAAAAAAAAAATCAATAACTACACAAAGAGCTTTCATCGTGACTGATACTGAATCAGAGTTCGTCTTAATTGGCTGTCATTCTGATCAATGGGCCCCCACTTATTTATTTGTCCTGATTCCACCTACTTGGTATGTGGTCCAACCTCTAAGCTGCTTCAGGCAAATCAATATTTTACCTAGATTTAAAAACAAAAACAAATCAGAAGGTTTGCAAATATTTTAGCATGCTGTTGCTTAATAGCATATGTTTTCCTTTATTTAATCTTTGTATTCTGCAGTGTTTAGTGAAAAGCAGTAGAGGCTTCTGTTTGCGAACAAGGCTGAATTCATGGACACCCAAGGAAGAAACGGAGAAGCTTTTAATGGGATAATTTTGCGCACTTGAAGTACTGTGTTTGTAGATACTGTTTTGACCATATATTGTAGAAGTTCATTAAATGTTTAGGAATAGCAGAATAATTCACCAAGTCCTAGAGCTGAAAGGGATCCTTGAGGTCTTCTAGTCCACTCCCTGCTTGAAGCAGGAAACCCTATACCACTTCAGCCAAATGGTTGTCCAATCTCTTCTTTAGCAGATTCACAGAGATGGAAGGGATCTTTATAGAGTGGTATTAGTACCTCCTTTGATTGTATCCCTCTGTTAATGCAGCTGAGGATTGCATTGGCTTTTTGGGCTGCCGTTGCACACTGCTGGCTCATGTTTCATTGGTTGTCCACTAAGTGTCAGATCCGTGTATCTGCCATTCTTCAATGGAAGAAGGGGTGTGGGTGGGAAGTTGGTACAAATAATCCTTTTTGATGTAACCTGAATATATTAAATCCTATATTGATTCCGTATAACTTGCACATGATATACATCCGGAGGAGTGGAGCCCAGATGTCCAGAAACGTGTCACCTCTGGAAGTGATAACAGGATGAGAAGGGATGATAAAAATTCCAGCCATGGAAGAAATTCCTGGGAACTCTGCAAGATACCTTCCTAGAGAAGGGGAGGGGGGAATTAACTTGTTGGTTCTTTGTTTGACTAAATCCACATCTGAATTGAGGGGAGGGGTTTTAAATTTCCTTTATGACTGTATACCTGGGGATATCCTGGATTCTGCTTTGCCTAATGTTGAGATAAAACCCCTTTCAATAAAGGATTTCTTTTGAAACACCTAGTTTTCAGAAGTTCGTTCTTTTGGGTTGAAGGGAAAAAGTCCAATGCTCACACTAAGACTCCAAGATCCCTCTCACAGTGACTGCTACTAAGCCTGGTTTCACCTACTCTATATGTGTGCTTTTGGTTTTTCTTGCCTAAGTGTTAGACTTTACTTTCCTCTACCTTGAATTTCATTTTGTTAGATAGGGCCCAGTGTCCAAATTTATCAAGATCCATCTGGATCTTGAGCCTATCTTCTAGAGCGTTAGCTATTCCTGCCAGCTTAGTATCATTGGCTGTCATGCCCCTGTTGGAGTCTGACTCTGAGGGAGAGATGGAACAGCTGACAGGGAGTGGGAGTGTGGCTCCGGTGGCTATGGAGGAAAGTGGGGAAAGGCACAAGCTGGGTGGGCATTTAGAGGAAGACCCAGGCCCATCCCCTCTTCATCTTAGGGCACGCAGGGAGGAGCGGATAAGGGAGAAACATGAGTGGCGTGGTCTACGGGGGAGGAAGGGGCTCTGATCCCCTTCATGGGCTGCAGCTGTGAGGACTGTTTATAAGGACAAACTGGGCATGGCCCAGTGCTGGAAGCAAAGCATGTTTTATTCTTGTTGGAGCTTATCTGTGTGTTTTGGCTTCCTCCCAACTGTGGTTGCTGTGTTATCTGGTAGAAGTCTGCAAATAATCACCCTTGCTTGCTGTAGTAATTCTTTCAGTGTGGTATGTTGGGTTTTTTATTTTGAATTAACTTTACTTTGAGTGCGGACTGCATTTACTCCCTCCGTAAACTGTTTTCTTTAAGGGTTTGGTATCCTGCTGAGGATAATTGGACATTGGGGCCAAGTTGGAGGTATTAAAGGGACTTTCTTCTATTTTTGTGACTGGGTTATTTTTGTGTCATGCCTCAGGTCATCACATCTGCAAATTTGGTAAATTCCCCTTCTAGTCCCTCATCTAAGCTGTTTATGAAGATATTGAAGAGTCCTGGGCCTAAGACGGAACCTTGTGGCACCCCACTGCTTACTTCCCTCCATGTAGACTTAGACCAGGGGTGGGATTCAATTTTTTTAATAACCGGTTCTGTGGACGTGGCTTAGTTGGTGGACGTGGCTTGCTGATCATGTGACTGGGTGGGCGTGGCCAATTCGACGTCACTCAAGGGGCACTTCTCCTTGCCTGGCCTCTCATGACAGTGGGAATGTTGCAATGTTTGTAAGTGTGAAAAATGGTCATAAGTCACTTTTTTTCAGTGCCATTGTAACTTTGAATGGTCACCAGTTTTAGATCAAAACTCAGAAAGGGTATGTAAACTCACGTTTGAATGTCAATCTTTCTAGCTAGCCAGGAAGCCTTGCAGAATGTCACTTATCTTGGTTCCTTGTCATTAAAAAGCTTATTTTTGGCAGCTCTGCTTCATTATTCAATTATTTCTTCAAAGTGCTAACTCCAGCAGAGGAGTATTTCCTCCCAACAGCAGTGTAAAAAGCTTAAAACAACCCTTCCCCTTTAAGAAAGTACCAGCAAAGGAAAAAAAAACTCCTTTGGAGGCAGTAAGTCTGGGCATACTGCCAAGAATGCAAGAAGGGTGGAAAAGAACAAAAGGAGGTTCTCTGAACTGCTTAGAAAGTTAACAACCGGTTCTAGTGAATAGGTGAGAAGCCTGTTAGAATCCCACCCCTGACTTAGACCTATTAAGGACTACTCGTTGAGTACAGTTTGTCAGCCAGTTGCGAGTCCATCTAGTGGTGGTGCTATCTATTCCACTTTTTTTCTAGCTTCCCAAGAAATAAGTTGTGGTCTACTTTGTCGAATGCCTTGCTGAAGTCTAAGTATATGTGTACTTTTGGTTCTTCTGCAAGACTTTACTTTTCTCTGCATTGAATTTCATTTTGTTAGATAGGGTCCACTCTTCAAGTCTTATTTCTGATGAGACATAAGATGCAGAAAGAATATATGAGTGCAGAGATTCTCAAAACACTTGCGGACTCCTGGGGAGAGGAATGATCTGATGGTCAGTTTATTTAAAAATTTATATGGCCGCATTGCAGTGATCCTGGATGGCATTCAAAGATTAAAATAACAGGCTCTCTCCAGTGTTTCTGTTTTACTCTTTGATGAAATGGATTCTGCTCTGTGTCGGGAACTGAACGGGATGATCTCGAAGGTCCCTTCCATGGGCTCCATTTTGTGATCTGTGGCTAAGGATTCTTGCTCTGGGTGGGGTAGAATAGATGACCTTGAAGGTACCTTTCACAGTTTAGATCCTCCAATTCTCTGAATGTATACAATGCAGGTAATTCTTGACGTACCACCATTCATTTAGCAAAAATTTGATTTAGGATGGGTCCTTGCCGTTGTGACGTTACAACATCCCTGCAGTCATGTGGTCACAATCTGGCTACTTGGCAACCAACTCACATTTACAACAGTTATGGAGCCTGGGGCCACTGTGATTGCCATTTACAATCTTACAGACTAGTAAGAAAAGGATCAGGGGAGACAGGATAGCAGAGTTCCAATATTTGAGGGGCTGTCACAGAAAGGAGGGGGCCAAGCTGTTTTCTAAAGCGCCTGAAGGCCGGACAAGGAATAATAATGGATGGAAACTGAACAAGGAGAGATTCAACCTGGAAATAAGGAGGGATTTTCTGACGGAACAGTCAAACTTCTGCCACTAGAAGTTGTGGGTACTTCATTGCTGGAGGTTTTTAAGAAGAGCCTTGACTGCCATCTTGCAGAAATGGCATAGGATCTCCTGCTTGGGTGGTTGGTTGGACTAGATGGCTTCCAAGGTCCCTTCCAACTCTGTTAATCTGTTAATCTTCCCAGTGGCTTCCGACAAGCAAAATCAACAGGGAATCGGGAGAGATTGCAAGTCATAATTCCATGACTTAACATCGCTTAATGGCTACACTGCTTAAAGATGAATTTTCCGTCCCAGTTTTGGTCTTATCCTTGAGGACTGCATTTTTCTAAAACAGAGAAAATATCTGAACTTCAAGTCCCAGAATTCCTGAGCCAGGAATTCTGGGAGTTGAAGGTCCCCGATCGTAAAAGAAACATAGTTCCCCACCCCTGTTCCCAAAGGACAAATGTGTTTGTGGGACTTTCTTGAACATCATTAATTCACAGGCAAACAGCTGTGATGTGTGGATGGCTTTGATAGACAGTTATTCCTCCAGGTTTAAGCCCTCTCTCAAAATCCGCCGTGGCCGTCACTCCTGAATTTCCCAGACAAGTCATGGACAGATTCAACCATGTTTCTTTTGCTTGTCTGAACTTGATTACCATTTTTTTTTATAAAGAATACAACATCCCTCCACTTCCTGGTTGCTCATAAACCTAGACAGTTTTTCTGGCACAAGCGGAGAATTTCTAGAAAATGATGTTTTGACCAAGATTGTGTTCAGAGTATTGCAGTGTAAATTCAGCGCCGGAAAAGTAAACACAGATGGCTGAGGCTTCATTTAACTTCTTTATAAACAAATGAAGTAAATTTCACAATACCAGTTGTAGATTTCTCCAACATGGAGCAAACTCAAAAAGAAGCTATGGGTTCTTGTGATTGTAGGACTGTAACTTTGTTGCTTGTATCCTTACGATTTATATTGACTGTTTCCTAGTATGATTTGATTGTTGATTGTACCCTATGACTATCATTAAGTGTTGTACGTTATGATTCTTGATTCTTAATGAATGTACCTTTTCTTTAGGTATACTGAGAGCATTTACACCAAGACAAATTCCTTGTGTGTCCAATCACACTTGGCCAATAAAGAATTCTATTCTATTCTATTCAGGGCAGAACAGCAATTCAGGAGCTCAGAAACAGACCTCGGTTTCACTTTAGTTCAGCAGGCAAGCAAGCAAGTTAGTTTCTCTTTCACTTTAGAGCTGAGCACAGAACTGAGATAAACCACGCTCAGATTCTCTCTTTAAATTTCAGCCCTCAACTCAGCTCTCATTGGCTGACCTTGTTACTAAGCCCTATTCCAGTTCATGAATATACTCTGACAGATTATTTCTGTTTCCATTAGGAGGATGGAGGCCTCGTGCTTGGAATTAGCCCTGGAAGGAGAGCGGGCGTGCAAGGCGGGGGATTTCCCTTCTGGAGCTGCCTTCTTCGAACACGCAGTCAAGGTGGGGACGGAGGACCTGAAGACGCTTAGTGCCATTTACAGCCAACTGGGCAATGCCTACTTCTATCTGAAGGACTATGCCAAAGCTTTGGAGTACCATAAGCACGACCTCACGCTGGCCAGGTAAGGCAGGGGCAGTCAACCTTTTTATACCTACCGCCTACTTTTTTTATCTCTGTTAGTAGTAAAATTTTCTAACCGCCCACCGGTTCCACAGTAATGGTGATTTATAAAGTATTGGACAAAGCCCCTACCGCCCACTATGAAAACTGGAACACCCACTAGTGGGCGGTAGGGAACCAGGTTGACAACCACTGAGGTAAGGGCTCTACAGCCAGAACTGGGCCTTCTGGAGACATGAAGGAGGAACCGAGTCTGTGGTTTCAATGCTCAAGCTTTGCCAGGTCAGCAAAACTTCTCTCTCCCCCCCTCCCCCCAGAAAAAGAAATCCAGAATGTTTAATTTTCCCTTTGGGGTGATGGGGTTGGACTGGAAAAGAAAGACACGTGATCTGGGGGAGATAGAAGAGCTCATGGGGAGGCTGGGAAAAGAAAGAGAAATAGAAACAGTCTAGATTCTAGAACAGGGGTCTTCAAACTTGACAGCTTTAAGACTTGTGGACTTCAACTCCCAGAATTCCTGCTCCAGTCTCTCCAGCTCAGTCTGAAAGCACTCTCCCCCCATCCCACCCCAGCCGTTCCTCACTTCCGCCTGGCTTCCTTCCAAGAGAAACTCCCAGCATTCTTCTCCCAATGCCCACAGAACCATCGGGGATCGGATCGGCGAGGGCAAAGCCAGCGGCAACCTTGGCAACACGCTGAAAATCCTGGGTCAGTTCGACGAAGCCTTGGTTTGTTGCCAGAGGCATCTGGACATCTCTCAGGAGCAAGGAGACAAGGTAGGAGGGTGGCCCCCTCAGAGACTATCCAGCCTCTTTCTGGCCAGGGAAAATGGCAGCATTGGGGGGGCGGGGGGAGAGCAGAGAGCGGGCCCCCTCAGTTGCAGGATGGTGGCCTATAACCAGGGAACCCTGGTTTCCATATTGCTTCAGTTGTTAACCCGGTATCTTTATTAGGCTTGTTTTACTGGGAAAACTAATTTTAGCGGGGCAAAAGGGATGTGGTGTCTCAGTGGCTAAGACGCTGAGCTTGTCGATCAGAAAGGTTAGCAGTTTGGCGGTTTGAATCCCTACCGCCGCGTCACGTCAAGGAGCTCCCGTTCCTTGTCCCAGCAGCTTCTGCCAACCGAGCAGTTCGAAAGCATGTAAAAATGCAAGTAGAAAAAGAGGGACCCCTTCGGTGGGAAGGGAACAGCTTTCCTTGCGCCTTCTTTGTCGTTTAGTCATGCCGGCCACATGACCACGGAGACGTCTTCGGACAGCGCTGGCTCTTCGGCTTTGTGACGGAGATGAGCACCGTCCCCCCAGAGCCAGAAACGACTGGCACATATGCTCGTCAATTAACTTTGCCTTTAGTGGGAAAACTGAGCAGCCAAAGGGGGGAGATCCAGAGCAGAAAAACACTGCAAAGAGAAATTTGAAAGCATCTTAAGAATCAGAAGAAAAACTGTAGTCTCTTTTCAGCAGGGATGTCCATGGAGATTCTCAGTCATCCAGGTCACAGTTGTCCCAAAGGTGCTTTTTCAAGAGGCAGCTGGACTTTCTGGTTTTTCTTCTCTCCCAACATCTCTTCCAAGAACCATTCCCCACATCCAGTCAGAGTGGAAGACTCTTCTTGGATGAGAAGAAGCTGAAGAAGCTTCTTGGATGAGAAGCGAAACTTCTTCAAGGAAAAACAAGAAAGTCCAGCTGCCTCTTGAAAAAAAAAACACCTTTGGAACAGCAGGGAAGAAATTTTGGGAAAAACCGAAAGCCAGTTTGAGGGCTGAATCAGTGGAAAGTAGTGGTTCTCAACCTTTGTTGACTTTAAGATGGATGGACTTCAACTCCCAGGCCAACTAAAGTTGAGAAACATGGTATAAAGGGTGGTTTCTAACACTATACACAATTTTCATTGCAGTCTAAAAGTTTTTGGGAGGGAATTCAGGTTTCGTGGGGGTGAAATAGACGGCCCAAACCTCCAAACCACGCCCCACCCAAGCCACACTGTTCTACTGCTGGCTTCTAGCTAGAGGAGTGTTTCTTAATCTTGGTGATTTTAAAATGTGTAGACTTCAATTCCCAAGATTCCCCAGCCAGAATGGGTTAAGATTAAGTTAAGCTGGGGAATTCTAGGAGCTGAATTCCACACATCCTAAAGATTGCTAAGTTTGAGAAACATTGGGTTAGGGCCATGGTGGCGAACCTGTGACAGGTGGCACGCAGAGCCCTTTCTCTGGGCACCCACGCTGTCACCCCAGCTAAGCTCCACTGTGCAAATGTGCATGCCTCCCGCCGTCCAGCTGGACTTTGGGCCTTTGTGCGGGGGGGCACATACTTGGAGGGACCTCAGGAGCTCTTTTCTTTCTTCTTTCTGATAGGTGGGGGAGGCCCGAGCACTGTATAACCTCGGCAATGTCTACCATGCCAAAGGCAAGGAGGCGTTGTGGACCCTGCCCCAGGAGGAACCAGGCCAGCTGCCCCAGGAGATTCAAGAGGCTCTGCAAAAGGCATCTGAATTTTACAAGTAAGTGAATGGTCTTCTCCAGGTGGAGAGGAACGGGGGTCCCATGAAGGCCCCACAATATTCAGGGTACACTCACAATCTTTCCAGGAGTTATCTTGGGTTGCAAAGAGAGCCAAGCCAAGCTGAGGCTGGTACTTCTCCCTACTATTCTTGGGCACCAAGAAGTTGGTGAGAACTCTTTTGGCAGGTCTGCCTCTTCTTCCCAACCACTTTAGAACTTCTTTCTCTACTTTTGCCTCACTATGAGAAGTTGGGAGAATGAATCCCCCCGCACACACACACACATCGCCTTTCTACCCTCCCAAGCCTTCCATCTCCATTATTAGTGCAATGATGTTGTTCAGTGGCTTGTTTACCTGCGTTGCTCCTTTTAAAAAGCCTCAGCAGCAATAATTTTGGTTCTACCTTGTCTGGCTTTGGAATGTTATCCATTAAAATGGGGAGAGAAGTGTAAAGCAAGAAAGTGTAAGCAAGAAAGGCGAAGGGGTGAGTTAATACCCCCTCCCCAGCTCCATCTCTTCTCCCGCCACCAAAAATCCAGGTTGCCCTGTCTGCGTGATGGGGCACAACTTAACAAATGAAAAAAAAAGGAAAAGGAAAAAACGACAACAACCTGGAGGAGTGACATAACCCAGTTTTCCCTTTTCTTCTTCTTCTTTTTTTTCTTTTCCTTCTGAAGAAGGCAAGGTTTTGGGGAGAAATAAAAATATGACAAAAATCAGAAGACAGTATTGGCCTTAACAGGGGGTGGAGGGAAAACAGTGGGGCGGGGTGTGAGAAGGAGGAAAAAAAGGAACTTACGTTTGAAAAAGGAAATTGTTGTAATGACGAGGCAGTCGAGTTGTTTGATCATGAACAACTGAATCATGATCATCTTTATTGGAGTCTAGTCTTTGCATTTATACACATTTTTAGTTATCCTCCATCATTGGTTAACTTTTGTTACTGCTTAACTTTCGTTACTGTTTAGCACAGTAATCCATACAATTAATTATCTCTAGTTAAAGTCTAACATATGTTTACTTCCTCTCTCTAATCCTCCTTTAGATTAGTGACTTTGTTTACCTGAGTTGTATTTGCTTGGAAACATTCTTTATCTGAGGTTTGCCATCCGAGATTGGAACATTCCTGCAATTACAACTCTACAGGAAATATGCAAACTGTGTAGGTCACACAGTGACTGGATTTTTTTTTTCTAATTCCAATTTTTTTTTTTTAAAAAAAGTGGGAAAATAAAAAAAAAAAATAAAGTGGGGAGAGGAGACCACAAGGAAATCTCACGGCACTTTAAATGTGTCTCTGGAGGGGAAGACATGAAACTGAACTCCAGACAAAAGCCTGAGTTGTTAAAAAGAAAAGAGAGAAATGATAAGTGAGGAAATGGAAGGGTGGCAATGATGCTTTTCAGGAATGCACAGATGTCCTATTTGAAATGGCTTTCTGGTCCTTTTCTTGAACATTAAGGGCTTCTTCTTTTTTTTCTGGCTTACCCATAGGAGGAACCTTTCCCTCGTGAAGGAGTTGGCTGACAGAGCTGCACAAGGCAGGGCTTACGGGAACCTGGGCAATGCCCATTACCTGATGGGCAACTTCAACAAAGCTATCGTCTTCCATAAGCAGGTGAAGCACGGGGTGGTGTCCTTTCTGACCCATTGTAGAGATCTACAGCGTTTGGGGGGGGGGAGTGGGAATCGGGGCCATGCAGATCCTTACAAATATATGTTGGGGGTTACACTTAAAAGATTTATTACAACAATGTTGTCAAGTTCGAAGTGCGCTTGCCGATGAACTAGGGGGGAGGGAAGGGGAATTGGAATGCAAGCTCCAGACATCACCCAAGACAACCCATGGGAACCAAGGACACTTCTGCAGGTGTTTGCCGAAGCTTAAAGACATTTTCCCATAACAATATACTGACCCTCCATTGGACAATGTGACTTGCACTAATCAAGGGAGCGGGAAGTCTATTCTTTAACTATATGGGTTTGCGTGGGAATTAGCCAGAGTTGGTTTTGCTTTTCATCTGTGCTGAAATGATGTACTCAATAAAGTTTTGCATTAAGAGATTGGATCATCTCGACAGTGCTTGCTTGGTTGGGTTCCATCAATCGGTGTTGTGGTTAGCCGGCAGCAGGTGCAGATGGCTGAGGAGAGCGATGACTCTGATGAGCGGCCAGGACCATCAGGGAGTGGACTGCTGCCTTCAGGGATTGTGGAGGCTGGCAGCAGCGATGAGGAGGTTCCCGAGGAGCCTGTGCCAAGTACGCATGAGCGCAGGATGATTTGTAGAAGAGAACAGCTGGAGCATCACAGGCGACTCGGGAGTAAGGCGGCCCCTCCCTCCAGGGAATATAAGCCTGGTTTTAAAAGGTTTTTGCCCTTGCAGAAGGCTCTAAGGATCCAGCATTGTGTGTGGAGACTCCAGATTATCTAAAGAATCCTGTCAAGGCTTTTCTGGTTGGACTAATTGTCTTCAAGCCATCTTTTATCTACAAAGAAGTTTATTTGTAGATTAAAGCTGTGAAGGTTTGAGTTGCTGCGTTTGTTTGAGATTTTCTTGCTGGTAACAAGGTTGGGGCAGAACAGTCTGAACCTTGACAAATATATACAAACCTTGCCAATAATTTGCCAATAATTGCCAATAATTAATTGGGACTAATTCTACTGATGACTGCAATGACTAATGGTGGAAATTCCAGTCCCAATTCTGATCTATGTGTAAATAAAATCGAGTGAGAATTTTGGGCGTGTGTGCTGAATTTTGAACAAAGCAATAAGTGTGCCTTTTGGAACTCCTTGGTTCTTTTGTTGCCAAATGTACTGTCAGCTTTCCAAGTAATGCACCTGTCAGGGTTCCAGAACAACCCAACTCCAATTAAAAACTGTGAGACAGGCATTTTCTCAAAAGTTTCCTTTTATTAGAGTAGTTATACTGGCACATCTGGGAAAACCCAAATCCTAGAAAGCAGAATTCCAAAGCAGGCAAGTTCCTCGAAGAACAACTTATTGGACACATCTTATTGGCATAACTGAGGAAAGCCGACTCTGAAAATTCTCACAGCTTTCACCTAATTAAAAAGTAAAGGTTCCCCCTTTTCCCCAAGTCACTGGTGACGCTGTCCAATCAAGGTGCTGGCTGGTTGCTTGGTTACTTGCTCCTCCTCTGGCCAGCCACTTGTTAGAACGTCCTTGGTTCCCACAGGAAAACTGTATTGTTTTGGCTACAAAACCCCAATCTAGCTATTTCCCCCCTTCCCTCTGTTGTGTGGCAACCCTGAAGCCTTCAAGATGGCCTCAGCCAGGCTCACTTCAGGGTCAACATGTACATCAGCTGGGGAAGACTAGAATGATGGTGCCCTAATAGAGGTGACATATCCCGGTAAGTTGCCCAACTTACCGCCCATATACAGTACTTTATTATTCAGAAAATTATTGAATGCGCCGAAATAGAGAGGCTTACATTAAAATTAAAAGAAAAGGATGACTCGGAATACTATTTGCTTTGGGATAAATGGTATGATTGGATAGATTGTAAAAAAAGAATGCATGAAATAAGGGGAAATAATTAACCTATGAAACATACTATCATATATATGCTAAACTTGGATAGGAATTTATAGAATACTAGTTTTATTCCTCTCTCTCTTTGACTAAGCTATATAAATGACTTCTCTATAAAATACATAGTTATAATCCAACAGTAATAATAGATTATTATATATTATATATTATTAATACAGCTATTCTACAAGGGATAGGAAATAACCGCCATTTAATACTTTCTAGGAGATATTTAAATCACTATCAAAATGTATTAGAGGAAAATATGATTAGTCTTACTACAGAATGTGTTGTGATGTTTATGTGTATGACTTTTTATTTTTTACTTTTGTATATTTGTATATTGTAACCTTTTGTATTCAATAAAGTATTTTAAAAATTTAAAAAAAATAGAGGTGGTATATTGCTGCAGTGACACCCATGACGTTATCCATTTTCAGCGGCTGAACATCGCTAAGGAATTTGGAGACCGCGCTGCCGAGAGGAGAGCGTACAGCAACTTGGCCAACGCTCACATCTTCCTGGGGAGCTTCGATATTGCCGCAGAGTATTACAAGTAAGCAGTGGGTGTCTCAGGGGAACCACTACCCTCCAGGTCCGATCTGTTTGGATTCATAGCAGTAGATCAGCAAAGGGATCCTACATCCCGGTTATAACTACTGTCCTGAACGTAGAAGAAAACACGGGAGACTCCAATAGAAGAGAACATTCGCAGATCAAGGTTGAACTGTGAAGTCCTTGGTTGCTTTCTGAGCTTGGCGTTGTGGCCTAGGTTTCCTCGACAGCATGAAGTTGAGTCCTCGTCCCGATAAACCAGTGGCCCCCAACCTTTTTTGGGCCACGGCCCGGTACCGGCATCACAAAATGATCCGTGGCCCGGTACCGGCATCGCAGGCATGACAAGACAAGACGAGCCGAGCGACCGGCCAGCCAGCCATCCCCCGCTTCTCCCCGCCACCTTCAACTCCTCCTTTGTACCTTTGTCGATGGGCTTCGGGATGGCTTCGGGACGGTCACTCAGCTCGCCTTGCCTTGGGTGCTGAAAGAATCCTCGCGCCTTAGTTTCGTTCGAAGCCCCCCCCCTTCGATGAAACTAAGGCGCGAGGATTCCTTCAGGACCCAAACGCCGCTTTCCAACCGGAAAAGCTCACCCAGAAGCACTTTCTCATCGAAACAAGATGGCGGTGCCCAGCAAACTGGCGGCCCGGTAGAAGATGTTCCACGGACCGGTACCGGTCCGGGGCCCGGTGGTTGGGGACCCCTGCGATAAACCCCTTTTATTTAATCTACAATGAATTTCCACTCCAACAAAGTCCTTGCCAACAGTCTTCAAAATTGTTCTCAATTACAGACCTTTATCAGGCTTGGAGAGTGGCCAGGTTGATATCTTTCAGACGCCACAAAACTTGGCAAGCATGCCGAAATGAACAAATTGTCTCCTGCAAAGCCCCACTCCCCTTTCGCTCCTCTTTTATACTCTGGGGAGTGGCCATTCAACGTCCACCTGTGGCTTTACTTCCAAGTCAGCCCTTGTTCCCCAGCTGTTCCCTTCTCCTTTCAGAATGTGACAGCTTAATATACCAAAGAAACATGTCTTTTGATTCTTAGGGCATCTCCAACAATATGCTCATTTAATTGTTCCATTTCCACGTAAACAGAATGGAATCCAGTAAGTCTGATCTATTATAGTTGTTTTGACCCAATGAGGTCTGTGGATTTTCATAACTTGGGGGCCTCCAGACATACCAGAATTCTCACCTTTCAACATACCTGGAGTACCCCAGCTTGGGGAAGGTGATCTTTCAATATGGGCAGAACATGAGGTGCCTTCAATGTTCAGTGGAAGAAGTCTTCCCTCTCTTCTCTCTTAATTTAGAAAAACCCTCCACCTCTCCAGGCAGCTGAAGGACCAAACAGTGGAAGCCCAGACATGCTACAGTCTTGGAAACACCTACACCCTTCTTGAAGACTATGACAAGGCTGTGGAGTACCACCTAAAGCACCTGGCCATCGCCCAGGAACTTGGAGACAGGTAAGAAAGATCTGTTTCCTGTGCTGCTGGTATTGATCTTGAGGTCTCTTTTGGTAGAATGACAAACATGCAGTTCAGGAAGCTAGTTCGGTTTATGGTGAACCGGGAGGGACTGTCCAGTTTATGCTGGTGAGAATCGAATGGAATGGAAAGGTGATTTGGTAACAGATGGTGACTCCAAAGGATAGTAGCTATGTTAGGCTTAGTTTGGCTTAAGTTAGCTTGGCTTGAATTAAGTTGGGTTGAGTTGGCTTCACTTCTGTTGAATTAAGTTGGGTTGGGTTGGGTTGGGTGGTGAGGTTTTCAGACACTAAGGTCAACCCACAGAGAGAATCAGAATAGAGCTGGAAGGGACCTTGGAGGTCTTCTAGTCCAGCCCCCTGCACAAGCAGGAAAACCTATACTATTTCAGACAAGTGGCTGTCCAGTCTCTTTTTAAAAACCTCCAGTGATGGAGCAGCCACAACTTCTGGTGGCAAGCAGTTCCACTGGTTAATTGTCCTCACTGTTAGGAAGCTCCTCCTCAATTCCAGGTTCCTTCTCTCCTTGATGAGTTTCCATCCATTGTTTCTTGTCCTGCCTTCTAATGCTTTGGAGAATAATTTGACCCCCTCTTCTTTGTGGCAGCCCCTCAAATACTGAAATATTGCTATTATGTCACCCCTAATCCTTGTTTTTTCTAGACTGGCTATATTCAATTCTTGCAACCATTTGTCATATGTTTAAGTCTCCAGGCCTTTAATCACCTGAGTTGTTCTTCTCTTCACTTTTTAAGTCTCAACATATTTTTTTGTAATGAGGTGACCAAAACTGGATGCGGTATTCCAGGTGTGGCCTTACTAAGGCTTTATAAAGAAGTAATTGTAAGCACTGGTCTTTTTCCCTTCAACCGAAAAGAATGAACTTCTGGAAATAAGCATTTCAAAAGGAATCCTTTATTGAAATGAGATGATTCCAGCACTAGTCAAAGCCGAGTCTAAATGCTCCCAGGCATGCAGTAATAGATAAGGGGAGTTAGGACCCCTCCCCTTGTTTAGATGTGTATTTAGTCAAACAAAGAACCAACATGTTAATTCCCCCCTCCCCTTCTCTGAGAACGTATCTTTTGAAGAGTTCCCAGGGAGTATCTTCCGGAGCTGGAATTTTTATGGTCCCTTCTTCACTTGCTATCTCTCCAAGAGGTGACAAGTTTCTAGCCATCTGGCTCCAGTCCTCCAGTTGTATATCATGTGTAGGTTATATACAGATTCAATATAAGATTTAATATATTCAGGTTACATCAAAAGAATTACTTGTACCAACTTCCCCCTCCCTTCTTCTTCCATAGAAGAATGGCAGGAACATGGATCTGACAGTAGTAATTACTTCCTCTGACTTTGATTCTATGCCTCCGTTTATACAACCAAGGGTTGTATTCACTTTTTCACCTGCTGCCTCACACGGCTGGCTCATATTTAAGTGATCATCCACTAGGACTCCAAGATCGCTCTCACAGTTACTGTTTTTGAGCCAGGTCTCGCTTAATCTGTATCAAATATCTAGTCAAGTCTCTACTTAATCTTCCCAGCTTTGGATGGTCATTAAATGAAACTGGGTGCTGCAAATGAAGATGAAATCTGAAACGTCAGATGAAACTTAAGCCTGTTCCCAAACCTATCCCTAAAATCAAAGAAGCCTTTTTTCTCCTCAGCGTATCAGACTGCAAATCTGTAGAGATTCTCCATCATCCAGGTCACCCTTACCTAAAGGTGATTATTTTGGACTTTCTTCTTTTTTCTTTTGAAGACGTTTCGCTTCTCATCCAAGAAGCTTCTTCAGCTCTGACTGGATGGTGGGGAATGGAAGGATTTATGCTCCTTGCAGATAGCTGGTTGTTTGCATCCTTTTAGAGGGTCATTGAGGCCGCTTGGAGGTCTATTTGTGTCCTCAGGGCCACCTGTGTGATGCAAATGGTTCCTGTAGTCTGCAATTTTTCCTCCTCCCACACCATTCCAAGGGTGTTCATTCCAAATTGTATAGCTAAAAGTTTACTGCAAGCTTAATCATCCCTGTTCTTTATTTTCCTGTTTTACCACAAGATGGCATTGCCACCTTTTCTTTTCTTTTTCCCTGGTAAATTTTCCAGACCTGAATTCAAGGGCCATGCCACCCGTAACAGGAAAGTCATGGCAGAACATGATCTGTTGAATGTCTGTCTGTATTTCTGTCTATTTCCTGCATTTATTATCCACCGGCTTCCCCCAAAACCAGACACAACTTTCTAGGGTTTTGTTTTAACTGTCAGATCTGGATGGCTTAGGGAACAGGGGGAGCAGCAATGGGGTGGGTGCCTTGATTTGAGCCACTTATTTATTATAAAACAGTGTTTCTTCACCTCTGTAACATTACAAAAAAGATGGTTGAGACTTTGGGAAAAGTGCAAAGAGGAGAAACTAAGATGATTAAAGGCCTGGAGACAAAAACATACAAAGAACGGTTACGGGAATTAGGTATGGCTAGTCTAGAGAAAAGAAGGACTAGGGGAGACAGGAGAGCAGTCTTCCAGTATTTGAGAGGCTGCCACAAAGAAGAGGCAGTCAAACTATTCTCTAAAGCACCAGAAGGCAGGACAAGAAGCAATGGATGGAAATTAATGAAGGAGAGAAGCAACTTGGAATTAAGGAGAAACTTTCTGACACCGAGGACAATTAACCAGTGGAACAGTTTGCCTTCAGTTGTTGTGGGTGCTTCATCACTGGAAGTTTTTTAAAAAAGACTGGACAGCCACTTGTCTGACACTGTAGGGTGTCCTGCTTGAGCAGGGGGCTGGACTAGAAGACCTCCAAGGTCCCATCCAGCTCTGTATTGATTGAAGCTGGGCAGAACACTTCAATCTCACCAGTTTGTCTGGCTGTTACTTTTCTCTCTCCTTTTGGGTCTGAAAGGAAGCCCGAGATGCATCAGCCAAATATGGTAATGTTTTAGAATAGCATTTCTCAAATTTAGCAACTTTAAACTGTATGGACCAACTTCCAAAACTCCCCAGCCAGCATGCTACCTGTCCCCCATCAGGTAAACATCCCAAAATCCTTTGTTAATAACTTTTATTGGCAATTAAGTGTCTTAGTTGACATTTTTGGCCGTCTTCAAGGTTTCTTGATGGGCTAGAAAGAACATAACAATACAAGAACATGAGGCTCTCCAAGGTTGGAACTATTTGCAATATTATCATTCTGGCTGGAAATGTTAGGACCTGTAATCCCTCTGCCCTAGAATAGAATAGAATAGAATAGAATAGAATAGAAGAGAAGAGAAGAGAAGAGAAGAGAAGAGAAGAGAAGAGAAGAGAAGAGAAGAGAATTCTTTATTGGCCAACTGTGATTGGACACACAAGGAATTTGCCTTTGGTGCAAATGCTCTCAGTGTACATAAAAGAAAAAATACATTCATCAAGAATCATCAGGTACAACACTTAATGATAGTCATAGGGTACAATAAGCAATCAAATCATACTAGGAAACAGTCAACAAAAATCGTAAGGATACAAGCGACAAAGTTACAGTCATACAGTCACAAATGGGAGGGGATAGGTGATCAGGAGTGTTGAGAAGATAATAGTAGTGCAGACTTTATAAATAGTTGGACAGTATTTGTTTAATAATTATTTTTTTGGGAGGGCTCCCCCAAGTGAAATAAGGAATTAGGGAACAAGGATTGACCTGAGATGAGAGAACAAAGCATGAGATAGGATGGTAGGGGAGGGGGGCTTGGGAATTTGGGTTGGGGAATTGAATTGGTGTATAGTAGTCCCATGAGAAAATGGAAGGAAGGTTTGCACTCATGAATTGTGGCATTGCTGAGTGGAGTTGTTTACACTCCATCAAGGCCAACTGTCCTGAAATTCCAGATTCAAGAAATACCTAAAGAGGAGCTTTCCCATAACATCATACTGGACGTTGATTGGACTCTCAAAGCTGGAACCTGGGGGGAGGGATTTGGGGTGACTTTTAGTGTGTAACTTCATGCATCTTGGATCAGATCTTGCCTTGCTTTTGCTGCTATCATTTCAAACTTAGTAAAAGTACTCTTCTCTAATTCAGTGGAGTTGGGGCTTTTCTTTCTTGAGTTTTGATCGGAGGAAGGCCTGACAGGCTGGCAGCTGACCATGCTGTCTTGTAATCTTAGCATGCTGGCTAGGGAATTCTGGGAGTTGAAGTCTACACAGCTTCTGTTACCAAGTTATCGAAGGTGAGAAACATTGCTGTAACCTGATAAATGTTCATAGACCTCTATAACCAGAATAATTGCGGTCTACTGTCACACCATAGTTCGCCTTGGTTTATGGCTGATTGAGCACACACAAGTGGTTGACGCTCCATGAAATCCTAAACCCAAACCAAGCGAGAGGCATGTATTGCAAATGCAGGGATGGCCTGCTACCGGTTTGCACCGTTTCGGGCGAACTGGATGTTAATTTTACAGTTGAAGTAGTCATTGCAACAACTGGCTGGCCTCGCCCCGCCCATCCCACCCCTCCTAGGAGTCTCCACACGGCCCATTTTGGATCCCATGTAAGTGCAGGGCCCACATAGAGGCTCGGGGAGGGCAAGAAAAGGGCCTCCAGAGAGCCTCTGAGGCCTGGGGAGGGAGGAAACAAGCCTCCCAGTGGCTTAAGGAAAGCCTCTGGAGCCCAGGGAGGGTGAAAAATGGGCCTCCAGAAGTTGCGTAAAGCTGGAAATGGACCCGTTTCTGGCCTCCAGAGGGACCAAGGTAAACCTTCGGAGCCCGGGGAGGGCGAAAACACCCCCTTCCCCGCTTCGGTGCAGGAGGCTGACTAGGCCACACCCACCATTGCCACGCCCACCCAGCAACCAAGGAGAGAATCAGTTGCTAAATTTTTTGAAGCCCGCCCTGACAAAATGTGAATTAGATTCTCTTAGCGCTCCACGCAAATATTGACTTGAGATTTTGGGATCAAGATTGATCCCCAGAAAACTGGCTTTTTAAAGCTGTTGTGTCCCTGACTAGCTAAGTCTTCAACCTGGTCCGCATTTTGAGCGGGACCATCTTACTGTTCCCATTGGTTGGTGCCGTTTGACAGCAGACTATATAAGGAGCTGTCAAACGGCATCAGCTGGGGGAGTTGGGGCTCCGGCTCCAGCCAGCCGGCTGCCAGCCCAGCTGGGCAGCCACGTTAATCTGTTACTGCTTCAATAAAGAAACGTTACTCTTCAGCTCCTGTGTCTGCCTGGTGTGTCCGTCCAGACCAATACAACAAAAGCACTTTGTGATTTTCCTAACAATCATTCCTGATCTTGCAGAGTGGGAGAAGGAAGAGCGTGCTGGAGTTTGGAGAATGCTTATGTTTCGCTTGGGAAGTATGAACAAGCCCTACACTTTGCAGAAAAACATCTTGAAATCTCCCAAGAGGTACTCTCTCTCCCTCTCCCTCCCCCTCTCCCTCCCCCCTCTCTCTCCCTTTGTGTGTGTGTGTGTGTGTGTGTGTGTAAATATTACAAAATCTCCCTACGTAGCAATTGGAATATTTTTGTTGCATGTCAAAAAGACATTTTTTTAATAGACTGAAAGAAAATCAAATCATGGTATACTATTTTGCACAATGTTGCTTGGTGACCAAAACAGGAAACTGGTTTCTAAAAGAGACTTGAATTGAAAAGAGCTCTGGATAAAACAAAGAAGGAAGTCAGATGTGGCCGCAGACCTCATAAACTAGAGAAGGGGAATTAGGGAGTGCTGGGAGATGCAAAAACGTGGCTGGGGGTTGCTGATAAAAGCTTTCAAAAAGGGACAGTAATAGTACTAAGTAAACATTGATTAGCATTTATCCCAATACCAAAGAAAGGTGATACTAACGACTGTTCCAACCACCGAGTCATAGACTTGGTACCACCCATGAGAAAAATTCTCCAGAAAATAATCTAGCGACATTTGAGCCCAACTGTCAATCAGGAAACTGCTTCATGTACAAGCAGGATTTTGGAAAGGAATACCAATCTACGCTGGATGATGATAAAAGCCAAAAGGAATGCCAAAAAGACCTTGGTGTGTGTTTCATTGACTAAATCAGAGGTCTCCAAACTTGGGCAACTTTAAGACTTGTGGACTTCAACTCCCAGAATTCTCTGGCTGGAGAATTCTGGGAGTTGAAGTCCACAAGTTGGCAAGTTTGGGGACCCCTGGACTAGACAATTGATTGTGTAGATCAGTGTTTCTCAACCTTTGCCTGTTTTAAGACGGGTGGACTTCAACTCCCAGAATTGCCCAGCCAGCCATGACGTTGGCGATGATTTAGCGTGGTTTTACTTGCAAAGTTGCTTTGGTAGGAAATGAGTTTACGGTCTGGTCCGAAGTTTTTTAATTTCTGGGTGGAGTCAGTATATCGACAAGAAGCAAGTCAGAAATGTTATAAATAAATCCTAAGAGGAAACTAAATCAGTCTAGCAGAGGCAGGGAAGTCTGCTTTTTGAAATGTGCAGACCACAATCTTAGGATAAGGCATTTATGGCTGCCTCTCTCGCCCTAGAATTAAACTGTCAACTGCTCCAGTTAAATATTATTTGCTGGGTGCAATTTGGGCTTTGCACTTTGTGGCGGGCTGATTACTCAGCACCAGATGGGAAGGGAACAATGGACGTTTCTGGGCGAGGGGGGGCGGCTGGCATTGTGGGAAGAGGGTCCCCTTAATTACTGACTCGGAAGAGAGGGAACCGACAGGTTGCCTCCCGTTTGGGAGGGAAGTATGGAGGAGGAAAATGATCCTTCTGCGTCAAGATTCTTGGAAGAAAAACCTCTGCTCTGCACAGGATTGTACAAACTACAAAGTGAGCCGAAATCCTAGTCCCTCGAACCAGCATGAGTGAACTATCACAGTTAAGTTGCATTAACAGAGGGATTCAATCAAAATCAAGTGAGGTACTACTATATAAAGCCTTAGTAAGGCCACACCTAGAGTACCACATCCAGTTTTGGTCACCACACTATAAAAAAGAGGTTGAGACTCTAGAAAGAGGGCAGAGAAGAGCAACCAGGATGATGAGAGGATTGGAGGCTAAAACATACGAAGAACAGTTGCAGAAACTGGGCCTGGCTAGTCTAGGGAAGAGAAGGACCAGGGGAGATAGGATAGCAGTGTTCCAATATTTGAGGGGCTGCCCCAGAGAGGAAGAGGGGATCAAGCTATTCTCCAAGGCACCTGTAGGCCAGGCAAGGAACAATGGATGGAAACTGGACAAGGAGAGATTCAACCTAGAAATAAGGAGAATTTTTCTGACGGTGAGAACAATCAACCCATGGAACAGAAGTTGCCTTTGGAAGTTGTGGGAGCTTCATCCCTGGAGGCTTTCAAGAAGAGACTTGGACTGCCATCGGTCAGAAATGGTGTAGGGTCTCCTGCTTGGGTGGTGGGTTGGACCAGACGACCTACAAGGTCCCTTCCAACTCTGCTAATCTGTTATCCTAAACAAGGGACCAATCAGCTTGCAAGATTTTATCCCCACTTCAAATGGGTTGGGTTGATCTATTGTATTCAGCTAGGACACCCTTGGCTCCTAGTTGTTCCCAGAGATGCTTCTTCATGTTCCGTGTTGCCTCCTGTACCATCATGCCCAGTTCCGTTTTTCCTGAAAATTGCAAGGAATCCGGTAACAGCTTTTCCAGCTAATAAATTTGGTGTAAATCCCTAAGCCTTTGTGACTGTTTGCCTTTAAATGAAATATGTTAGTTGGAAATTTAGGGCAAAATAAGATGGGGTAGGGTAAATCAGACCAGACCAGACCAGAAAACAATATTGGAGAAGATAATCATAATAGAGTTGGAAGGGACCTTGGAGGTCTTCTAGTCCAACCCAGTACAGGGTCTCCTGCTTGAGCAGGGGGTTGGACTAGATAACCTCCAAGGTCCCTTCCAACTCTGCTACTCTGTTTTATTAAACTTCTTTAGTGCAAAAAAAGGTGTGTTTTGTGTTGTGCTCTCTCCTTTGCTTGACCTTTCCTAAATTAGAAAGCCTGCTTGGCACCCTTGCGTGTCATGTAATGGATCTGTTAACTGGATCATTAATTGCTGGAAGCTCAGTTTTATCGT